>JALLPI010000220.1:0-26333 GCA_036939935.1 Cyclotella atomus | reverse complement strand
TGTGATTTTGTGATTTCCGCAGATTCGAGATCACAAAATCTTGGGAAGAAGCTTCCCATTTTTGTTGTTGTTGCAGTGATAGAATAATTATGCACCTCGTGGACCAGCCTCCAGCCTCGCCCCGTTCTCTCGAGCAAGTGCATGTCATTGATTAATTCGATTATTCCCATTATCTTATTGTTGCGAGTTACTGCAAGTTCTGTGTTCATGTGAGTAATCATTTGACGTAGCGAATCATCGATCACATCACTTTTGCTCATGGATATTCCAACTATTAGCGCTCAACCTTACAGAAATCATAAGATGAGCTCTCGTCTTCTTTCAACTTCAGCACGCGCCGTAGGTAAATTGAGCCCTCAAAACTCAGTCCTCCTGGTATGTGATGTGCAAGAGCTATTTCGACCACTTATTCACAAGATGGAGACAGTAATCAACACTACCAAGTTCATGACGTCAGGTAACCGAGATCTTGTCTACTTTTCATTTGTAACCCTCTTTGCTAGCATTGCTGACGACAAATCCTTCACCTTACATACAAATTAAACAGTGGCGAAAGAATTGAAAGTACCCATTGTAGCCACTCAACAATATACAAAGGTGAGTACGTCGCTCTGCAGCGCAAGATGGAGAAAATGTGCACACCTGTGATACGAGCTCACACTTGAGAGATAACCATACAAAGGTATTCGGACCAACCATCCCTGATGCATTCGCTGATCCTAATGATATTGGAACTCTTGTCCCAGTGTTTGAGAAGAAGAAGTTTTCGATGATGACTCCTGAATGCACTGATCATCTATCATCTCTGGGTAAAACATCATTTCTTTTGGTTGGCATTGAGGCTCATGTATGCTTGCAACAGACTGCATTAGATCTCCTCGAGCAAGGCCACGATGTTCACATTATTGCAGATGGAGTTAGTAGTCAGCAGAAGTACGACAGAGAAATGGCTCTGAAGAGGATGGAATCAAGTGGAGCTTGGTTGACTTCGGCTCAGTCAGCTGCATTTATGCTGTTGGGAAGTGCAGATCATCCGAATTTCAAGGCTGTTAGCAAATTGGTCAAGGAACATATGGCATTGAAAAATGAATTCAATGAGTAGTGGATGCTCTCAAGTATAAGAGATGCAACTCAATCCACGTGGGGATCAGTATTACAACTTTGACCTCTAACATCATCATTTGCTAACGGATTCATTTGTTGAAAGTTCTGATGCAATCCTATTAAGTTACATCCTAGTGAGAGAATTGTCTTTTGTCAGCCTTTTCCCTCTTCCCGTACGGGTTGCTTCCACTGAATGCATGCCCATTGCCCATCTTCCCAGTCTTTCCTTTACCATTCATTACCTGCCCATTGTGTCTCCTCGCCTTAGGTCCTTTGACACTAAAAGCCAAATCTACCCTCGGAGGACTCGTAAACCCAAAAGCACGCCCAACCGCCGCCAAATCCAATGCATGAACATCAAATATATCCCTCAACGAATGACTTGCATACGACAACAAGTAAGATCTGTAGGCATCTCTAGCCGAGCAATTCAAGTAATAATTCTTCTCAATGAGCCTTTGCAATTGAGACTGAACATTTGCCAACTTTTTCATCGGGAACTCATACTCATTCAATGTCACCTTAGCAGCCTTGAGATATCTCAAAAAACCAGTCTCTTCAGGAGTCAAGAATAGCAATGCACGGCCTGTTCCTTTATCGCCACGTGCAGTACGACCAACGCGATGAATGTATTCTTTGGGATCGTCAGGTGGATCAAATTGAATGATCCAATCTACTTCAGGAATGTCCAATCCACGTGCAGCTGTAGTTGTTGTACACAAATATTGATGAGTCAACGATACATCAGATACAATGCAATTTAAGCAATATCAGTTTCATCCAAGTACAAAATACCTTACCTACGTCAGTACAGAGCAATGTGCCAGTTTTCTGCTTGCAAAACTGAAAGAATGTGGTAGTCCTCTTCTGCTGCTTCTGTCTGCCATGAATATCCATCACAGGGATATCAATATAATTCAGCAACTCAGAATGGAACTTAACCGAGTTACAAGACGAAAAGAACACCATGATTTTCTTATTCTTGTTCTTTTTCAAGAATGTAAAGAGGAGCAAGAAACGTTGATCCGAAGGAACAGTGACATACCCCTGCTCCAACCCAGCAGCTGTAGCCAACTCAGTCTCATTAGGCACCTCGACAAACACAGCAGTCTTGACGTCAATCGCAGTTCTCGCCAAATCCTCCACCTTCTTTGTCTGTGTCGCAGAGAATAACATAGTCTGCCTCTCCTTGGGCAAACACTTGATAATAGCCCTCAAATCATCTTCGAATCCCTGCTCCAAAATCCTATCAGCCTCGTCCATCACCAAAGCCAAGAGGTTACGATATACAAAACCTTTTGTATTTTGCAAATGATCCAACAATCTACCAGGAGTAGCAATCACGATATTCACACCCTTGACAAGTCGATCTGCCTCCGTCTTACGATTGGCACCACCAATCACCAATCCATAAGTCTGCGTATGCTTCCCCTCTGTGCACAAATCTTTACACACACCATAAATCTGCATGGCCAATTCTCTCGTGGGGCTAATGATAATTGCACCGGTTCCATTCCGTCCCGTAAACTTGGATAGGTGAAGCAATTCCACCACGGGGATTAAAAAGGCAAGCGTTTTACCGCTGCCTGTTTTGGCGGCACCGATGAGATCTTTTCCCGAGAGGAGAGCGGGGATGGACATGGATTGAATTTGGGTCATGCGCGTGAAGTTTAGATTGGTCAGTGCTGTTTGTGTTTGGGTGGATAGGGGTAGAGAGGAGAATGTGTCGGAACCTGCATAAAAGTTTGGTTTTTCGGAGTCCTTCTTTTTCTTCTTGGTGTCGTCGGTTGTGTCGTCTGCGTTGTGCTTGCGTTTCTTATCTTTGGTAGGCGGTGCCTCGGCTTCTTCGTTTTTACTGGATGATTCATCATCTGAACTGTCATCGTGATGTGCATTCTGTTCGACGCTCGAGCTTGATGTGTCATCTTCTTCGATTTCCTCTTGTGCAACTTTCTTTGACAACTTTTTCGACTTCATCCTTGCTTCTTTGTGTATTGTGGACTACTGGCAAGAGACTCTAGAGCCTGACGAAAGGTGCAATGATCATGATGTTGTGATAAGGATAGAGGGTGTGTGTTGTGGTTTTGGTGCGTGAAAGCGAAGAAGGAGATGAAAATGGCTGGCTGTCATTTTGGCGGGTACCGCCCGAGATACGACAACTTATTTCACCCCGACCATCCCTCCCTTCATCACCTTCACCTCCTCCTGCCTCACCCACGCGCTCTCTCTTGTCCAAGCCGTCCAAACGCCCGTATTGTCTCACCCTGCCACATTTGATCACTTAGATTGCAGTTGCATGCCTGCCACGAAGACGGCCTTGCGCTGCTCCCTCCAGTCTCGTCTCGTTGCCATAACATATAACATACCCTAAATAACCCCAGCCATGAATCCACAAGAATTAGTAGCAGCAGCTGCTGAACTGTCCAACAGTAAGCTTCCGTCTAAGGAGCAAGATCCATCAGCCAAACCAGCAGCACCTCCCGCAAAAGGCTCATGGTCGGACATCGAGGTATCTGCATTCATTCGGGGCCTACTCATGCATGGAGAAGGGAAATGGGTCGCCATTGCCAAGGTTGTAGAAACACGTACATCAACACAGTGCAAATCCAAAGCCCAAAAGGTCAAAGACACGCAACCTCAAGTCTGGGAGAAGTTGATGCACAGATTCAAGGAAAATGAGATGAAGGCAGGTCACGGATATGTGTTAGAAGACCATAATGATACCTTGGTTAGTTCTCTGATAGAATTAGTGAAAGCACCGGGCAAACAATCCAAGAATAAGAGACGTCCTCCATTTAACCCCAAAGTTCAAGCAGATTCTTCCAGAGAAGAGCACATTAAAGGAAATCCTGCAAAAATCAATGGAAATTCCGCTGATGTAAAAGAGAAGCAACGTGGGGTGGCTGATAACTTGCTAATGCTAGCGAATGTGGCTCGAGATGACACGTCTACTGAATCGACTCAAGACAATGTGTCGGTGATTGCAGTAAACGAGGCCAACACGTCTCAAGTCAAAAGAGATACTGCAGCAAATGATACGAAAGATGATATGCCATCACTCCATGTCAATACATCGGCGTTTCCAACAAAAGCTCAGCTGAGCAAGGGTCAAAGCAAAGAAGAAGACATATCTACTGATGGATCACCTATTGACAATCCACTTGAGTCTTCAAAGATTGAGACATGCAAGGTTCAAGGCAATGCAGATACTTCTCGAACCAGGCGGAAGCGCACTTCCTCACCCTCTTTCAGCGAATCGACCGAAAAGAAGAAGCAGAAGAAACAACCCCAAAGTGCCCCTGCAACTGCCCAAGGGCCTTGGACCGACGAAGAAAAAGTCGCATTGCGCAAAGGCATCCTCTTTCTCGGTATTGGAAAGTGGTCAACCATTTCAAGGGAATACTTGACAACAAGAAACGGAGTCCAAATAAAATCGCATGCACAAAAGTTGAAAAATTACCATACTCGTGAATGGGAAGCACTGCTGTGGATATACGAGAACGAGACTTTGGAATTCAAGATGAAATGGCTTGATAACTATGAAAAAACCAAAGGTTTTAAAGAGGATGATGATTATATAACAGATCTTCCAAGTCTCCCGCAGCATAAAAATGGAGTGCGCAATGATGCATTGTCAAACGACCCAGAGCATGTACCTCAATCAACGACCAAAACCTCCAGTGCCAACTCATCCGATTCAACAGCATGTCCAAATGTGCCTGACATACAAAACATCTCATTGGCAACCCTCCGCCGACTAGTATCTCGTCTCAGTCCAGCAGAGCTAGCTTATGTTGCACCATCTAGAGATAGGGAACTTATCGAACTTAGAAGGGATAACAACAAACTCTTGGAAGAAAACGCCTCATTGACATGTGACATTGAGAAGCTGCAGCTCAAACTTGCAATGAAACGAGTGCTGTAGCGGTTCTCCTAATAGTGGTACTGGTTTGAGTGCAATGAAAGCAAGAGTTTAGGAAGTGACATGAGATTTTAGATTTATAATGATCAATAAAGGTAATTGAAGATATTTCAGCGCCCACAACAACCTCAAACAGTATCTTACCTTCATTAACAGTTGTCAATCCATGATATTACCACCCGTCACGCGATCTTCTCTTGACACACACGACTTCCACCATGGTGGACGAAAAGACCGCCCTCATCGACGACAACAACCGCACCGACGGCCTCAAACGGCCCAACTATCGCTCCTCTCGCTTTGGTGCGCCATCTGAGGGCGTTCGCCCAAACCGAAAGTCCATCAACTCCATCCCCATCGCGCTGGAGCAGTGGCACTCTCGCAGTCTATCCAATCAAGCTGAAAATGCATCTTCCATGTTATCGCGTCGCAACACTACCGCCAAACATCGTGCTTCTAGGTCTGCGGGAACTCTCGGCAGCTTTGAAGGTGGCTTGACCAGACGCGGAAGCCGCGCCTCCTTCATCGAGCATGTGGATGGGACCATATCGACGCTCACTCCCATCGAAATGGGAAGACACGAACTCTACGAAGACATTCCCTTCCTTGCCGTGTCGGGAATGCAGCGCAAGGAGCACAATTTATCTGTGGCATTTTCGTCCTATGCGGCCGCCCTTGATACATTGGAAGAAGACAATTTCCTCCATTCTACTACCGGCAAGCACATGTCTCACGAAGAGAAGGAGAAGAGAATGAGTCAAATGAGTTTACTTCTGTTGGATGAGCTTGAGGCGGATGCTGTGACTGTTACTACGCCACTCATCTTTGCTGTGATGATTGCTAGCATGCTACAGTTCATCTATGGTTACAACATTGGTGTGATGAACCCACCTGAACCCTTTGTGTTCCCTGGGCACACAACCGGAGAGTGGAGCATGGCGGTTGCCAGTTTTTGCGTAGGTGGACCACTTGGGTCGGTATTGGGAGGACAATGGGCTGATTCACGTGGTAGAAGGGGAGCGTTGCTTATCATCACGTGGCTTTTTGTGCTTGGTGGGATCATGCAGGTGACTAAGCACTTGTGTATTGTTGCGTTTTACAATCTGATTTTGTCTCATCATGAAGAAATAATGAAATCGTAATGCAGGCTTGTGCTCATACTATGAATATCATCATTGTGGCAAGAGCTGTGATAGGATTGGCCAGTGGAGCAAGCTCGGTTTTGGTGCCTTTGTACCTTGGAGAGATGGCGCCTCCGAATCTTCGAGGTGTAATTGGAACCATGACTCAATTTGCATTGGTCATTGGTATCTTCTTTGTTGACTTGGTTGGGTTCGTATTTGCAAACGCTGACCATTGGAGGTATATGTTTGCATTGACAGCGGTGTTAGCTATTCTGCAATTGGCCATGACTCCATTCCTTCTTGAAAGTCCACGTTGGCTACTAGGTCGCAATCGTAACTCCGCCAAGGCGAGGTTCATCATCAAGAGATTAAGAGGGTTCCGCTATGATGAGGAGGTTGAGACCGAGGTGGATCATTTTGTCGGTGCTGCGATTTCGCAGCGTTTGGAATGTGGTGACGAGAGTGACTATGCGCTAGGAGATACTGGGGACGAATCAAAGTCTCACAAGCAATCGTCTTCCGGCAGTCCCATGGCAGAGATGTTTGCAAACAAGAATATTCGCGTGCTTGTGATCAGTACTCTCGTGTTACAGGCGGCACAGCAGCTTTGTGGGTGAGTGCGTTAGCGTGATCCTTGTACACTCTCAACACTCATGGATATCTCATTTGCTGTCTTTGTACCTATGCATCTACAGCATCAATGCAGTATTCTATTACTCTGGCATGTTCTTTGAAGGAGTTATTGACAATCCTCTTGTCGCCACGACCATCATGGGAGGCATCAATGTTATTGCAACATATGTAGCACTGCTCATAATGGATAGATGCGGACGAAAAACCTTGATTTTGTGGTCATCGATTGGAATGTTTGTTTCTTGTATCTTTGTAATGGCTGCATTGAAGGGATATTTCAGCAGTATGATGTCCATCGTATCAGTTGCAGCCTACGTCACATTCTTCGAAATTGGTTTAGGACCTATCCCATCTCTCATTGTAGCTGAGATGTTTGAAGGCAAATACGTTGTGCCTGCCATGACAGTGTCTTTGTTCCTCCAGTGGGTTTGTAACTTTGTGGTTGGTCTTGCATTTCCCTACGTAAATGAGGCTCTTGGTCCATACTCATTTGCTCCTTTCGCAACGGTGCTTCTTCTGACCATTTTGTATGTCTGGATTTGGTTGCCAGAAACTCAAGGCAAGTCGCCAGAAGAATTGTTGGCAGAACTTGTGGAGAAGAATGAAGGAACAGTATACCACAATATGGATATTGAAGGGACAGTCTACAATGGGCCACCGTCGCAAGATGAATGGGCCAAGGCTCTTGCATTCCTTGAGACTGAGGAAAAGAAGTAGAGATCTCATCGAAATCGTGCACTTAATCAATTCGACGTGTATCTATTGTGCCAAATATCAGCAAACAAGCTTTGGAGTACTTGTACAAAATGATGTTATGGAGTGTGAAGTGAAAGAAAGTATCAAGTTCAATGTTAAAATTAGACCGAAACCAATTACTTCTTCACATCTCTCTATAGTCTACGAGAGTTGTGGGTACCACTTCTTGAACTGATCCACCATTGCATCAAATGTCTTTTCTAAGTCATCATTAGTAAACACTCTGTCAAAGTTTCCTTCTCCCATTCCATAATCTAACTCCTCCTTAGCGTTACCAAGTCGTTTCAAGATTGCCTCCTCTTTTTCGGTACCACGTCCTCTCAGACGCTTCTCAAGTTCTTCCATTGATGGCGGGGCGATGAAAATGTAGATTGCATCTAGGGTGCTTTTCTTAACATTTCTTACACCCTGTACATCAATATCAAGGATGCAGATTTTGCCTTGCTCACGGACACTTTCAACTGCTTCCACACTGGGTTTTTGAGAATACGAGAAAAAGATATTCAGTACCAAATCATACTTGAGGTCAAAATATTACACGAAATCAGAAACAAACAAGATACATGATCTTACCTCGTGCCGTAGTAATTTCCATGCACGTTACTAACAAAATGGTTAAAGATAGAAACGAGTGAGATGACAACTCAAGATCATGGTGTATGGCCTCGTATGGCATACAACTTGGTGCAAGGGCAAAATGTGCAAGCTCATATGTTCAAGGATACCAGTATATGACAAATGCAGTGTTACTCACGCATACTCAACAAACTTTCCATCATCAATCTCCTTCTTCATCTTGTCTACAGTAGTAAAGTTGTAATGCACACCGTTCATTTCACCCTCTCTAGGATTTCGTGTGGTATGGCTAACGCTAAAGCCAAAGTGAGTTGGAAACTTTTTGCGCAGAAGTTCAATAAGTGTACCCTTGCCAACTCCTTCGAATAGAAGAGAAATGTCGTGAGAAGCAGTTTAAAGAGTAATGGGAACGCACAGGATCACACAACAGTTAGGAGCAACCTACCACTCGGGCCTGCAATTACAACCGGTCGAAGAGACGACGACGACTTCGATTTTCTCGAAAGGTATGAAACGTACGAACACGCGGTCCCAACAAACAGAACGGCAGAGAATGGGCAGAATCCTTTGCAGGATCCGCCGCCGCCAGGGCAATCTTCGGTGGTGCAGGTCGCCATGGTTGGATACGTAGAGCAGCCGGAGCCGGAGGTGGACCCAAGAAAAAACGCGAACGCGCGCGGCGAGAGGTACGTATTATGCTCTGTATAGCATATTACGTAGTTATTCTTAGAAGACGGCGTCGGTCGTCGGTATCTTTCAACCGCAGCTTTCTCCACTTCCCGTCTCCAACGGTCCACTTGTTGCCAACAAGAGAGAGAGCATCGGTTCACCCAAGAAATCAACCGCAGCGGCAAGCCGGGAAGATTTCTAACGGCAGTAAAGCAGTGGCATGCACATGAGTTGTTGATGCAACAGCGGCGAGCATTGCTTATTATTGCAGCCGCACAAAACTCACAATCAGTATCGAAAGAACTTGAACTGATCTACACTTCATACAATGGTAAGCAACTATTAGCATTAATGATCACAATTGTTCTCTCTTTAATTGCACTTATCTTAGACTCAATGGTGCCTTTGAACCTTGCAATATCTCAGCCGCCGGTACTCAACAAAGAAAAGTCGAAGGTGGACGGACTCGCCTTCCTCGGTCTCTCCCTCACTCGCAAATCTGATCGTGGTCATCCCGATAGTATCACTCATCAAACAGCATTCGACTTGAACAACATCATTGATCGCGAATATGAGTACATCGAATCGACGAACGATGACGGCTGGCTTGTAGGAGGAGGTGAGCCCGGACCTCCGCAGAGCTACAAGCTTGCTGCGAAAGATAGTGCTCATGTAGAGATTATGAGGATTGGTACATACAGAGCTGATTGGGGTGGTATTGATCAGAAGGAGATTATCGAGTGAGTAAAATGATTTTATGCAAATGATTGTTAGTGTTTTGACTTGCTAATCGATCTTATTCCTCGTACAAAACACAGTGTTCTTCAATCCGGCAAGATTCTCATCCCTCAGATTGAAGTACTTCCCACTGCAGTTGTAGCCAACAAAGATAGTCCTCCTGAACTCGAGATTCGTTTCGATATGCCCTTTGGTCCCGATTTTGAAGTTATGGATGCCCCACTTCCTCCTAACTGGGCACTTCGTTTCATTCACAACCAGTTGTTCAAGCACTTCCAAAATCCTAGTCGTTTCTGTCCTGGAGCATTCCATTCTACCATTGTGAGAAAGGCTGAGTTCCGTTCTAATAGCGTAAGTTGTACATCATGATTTACCTGCACTTTTTATTCTTTGTGTAAAACTGAAACATCATTGCCATGTATTATGCAATTCACAGCATAAGGAGGCTTATTTCGCAATGTGCGATGCGGTCCTTAAGAAATGGAAGCTCGCGGGCCCTAAAGCACTCAATGATGGTGCATGGGACGTCAACGGCAAGCAATTGGACAAGCCAGGAGCTTACAACAGTGGCTTGTGGTTGTTCCAAGATCGCAACACAATCACACATTTCTTCCCTCCAAACTTCCTACCACCTTACGATACAAAAGAGAAGAGGGAGATTATTCTCAGCTTCCTTACTGAAGAATGGGATGAGGAGAAGATGGAGTGGAAGAAGGCCGAGTATCCTGTGCAGCAAGTGGCTGCTCCTGCTGCTAAGTTTTTCGAATTTTGCGGGAACCCCATTGAGACTCTGCTTCGTGGTGGACTGAAGTAAGTGTTGGCAGGTAGAATCAGAAACTTTTACTGTGCGAAATAGAACAATTTGATGTGTGGACCTTGGTACAGATATTATCCGAGCTGTGAGGAATTTTATTCGTTTGTGCTTTCCCCGACACCCGACACAAGCTGTACAGATTACTGAAACTTAACTTTTAGGGATGAAGTCAATGTGAGCAGCCAGAAACTACCATGGTACGCTTAGATATTTCATCTCTAGAGCCATACTGTGATTTACACCACCACGACCAACTACCATGTTTCAAGATAAATAGTATCTCTCATATTTCAGGATTCAAATTAGGTAACTGCAAGCCAGCTCTGAGAGCAGCTCTTCTGCTTAATTCTTTGGGGGTCAACTTGACATCTGCTCCGGCATCCAATTCATGTAACCTCGCCCTCTCGGCCAAATCAGTTTGCAATACATAAAAATCATATGCCATGACACGAAGTGGCGCAGCCTTTTCTGGTGCCAATCCGACAGATGCCCGATATTGAGACATTACGTGTTGTCGAAGGTTTGGTTCGGTGCTGCTGGGAACTGATGATGAGGAAGGCGACGATTTTTTGAGATGGCGCAGGATGCCTCGGAGGACGTGGAGTGGAGGTGTAGTTGATGCGGACATGGAAGATGAGGAGCGGAAGATGAAAGAGGAAGCCCTCACCTACCTTTCTGAATCACACTCTCTTATGTATCTTATAATGTTATTTATATGATCAATGAAGGTAAAAATGGCAGTTCATTCCATTTCGGCACCTAAAATCCATCAACCCTTCATTTTTCTATTAGTATCATGACGACATGATGAAACTGAGCGGCTCATCAATGTCATGTAAAGGACTTCTGCGTTGCATGTACCTTGGTCTCTCCGTCATCTCGATCGCTGCGAAATCCAACCAGGGTAATCCTGAGCTCTTTTACCGGAACAACGCAATGAAACCATACCATTCTTTGCTGCAACATTGCTGCTTCACGTGTCATTTCAAGTCAAATTCAGTGAAAGGGCTGAAGTCGATGTGTCACATACATTTAGCTAGCTTAACTGTAGTCCAAAGACAAGGTCAAGTTGACAACCGTGATGATAGAGGCAATCAAAGAATCCACCAGACCAGAAGAAGATTGACAACTTCCAGTCTGCAGCCTCCAGAAGTTATCTTCTCTAACAATCATCTACTTGTAGTTAATAAAACTCCTGGATGGAAATCTCAACCAGGAGAAGGATCTGGCGGCAGCAGCGGCGCAGTTGATCCGAAATGTCTCCTGACATACTTGCAAAAACAAGGTCTTGGTGGAGGGTCTCAAAATGACTTCTTGACTCCAACACACAGATTGGATCAACCATGCAGTGGTGTTTTGATATTCGCAAAGAATGGAAAAGCAGCAAGTCGGGTTCAAGTTGCCTGGTCAAAACGACAAATAGAAAAGTGCTATTGGGTTGTAGTTGAAGGAGGCAACTCGCTTAATAAATCAAAGCTGGGCGGGTTGGAGTTACTACAAAATCGTTCCTCGCAACTATCAGATGGTTCGTTTCGTTTATCTGCGATTGTCAATAGCAAAAAAGCAACAGATGGAGGAAGAGGTTCTGTCAGCGTAAAGCCAGTGCCTCCATCTATGAACTCAGCTGGAAACAGCAAACCACACAGCAAAGACAGAGGTACAGATGGAAGATTATGCCATATTGAATGGAAGCATCTCAAACGACTTCCTGATACAGAATATTCTACTACGAGGCATTTACTTTCAGTTAAAACAGACACTGGGACAAAACATCAAGTTCGAGCTCTTTTGGCCATCGCAGGCGGTGCACCAATAGCCGGTGATTTGAGATATGGGAACAATGTATTAAGAATAAATCAAGACGGTGGTAGAGTGCAAAAACCACTTAGGGATCAATCAGTTGCACTGCATGCACGTTCAGTATATCTTCCTACAGTTTCCCTAGGAAGTATGGAGTTCATGAAGGAGGAACCTTTCATTGCTGCTATTCCCAAATGTTGGAAAGATTTGTTTGGTATAGCAGAGCACGGATGGTAAAAAATCATTGTGGGCAGACTTGAGCTGAAGTACTTGATGAAATGATTGTTGAGTATTCCTTCTGAATTTCTTAATAAGTTCTGTAATCATAGCGAAGACCTACAATACAACAATGTCAATTCATTTTCGGCAGACAAATAAGCGTGCCACATTATATTCTCACAACCCATCTCGAACAAAAAATAAATTAGTCTCCTCATCAACCAGATCTTCACCCCGTTTGAATTCAGGAAACTTCATCATCTCAGACATGATATCATGTTCTTGAACCAATGAAAACCCCGGACCTCGTCTTCGAGCTTGCTCAAATGTAAAGCACTCTGCAAGAATATAACATTGGCCGCACTCAGATGCTGTCAATAAAGATGATGCACCTCTGAGAGCTGCAGCTTCCCATCCCTCCACATCCAAGTGAAGAAATCCAAGTGGGTGTATAATGTCATAAAAATCATCGAGTCTTCTAACATCATACAATTGCTCAGCACTAGTAGTTGATGATGTACTTGACGAGTTTTCCTTCTCATCGTCATCGCTGTAATCAGCCCATTCATAGGATACTCTGCCATCGTAATCGCAGTATTGTGATTTTCTTACAGATGCCGATCCAAGAGCAGTTTCATCTCCAAGCACACATTCTATAACACGAACAGTCTCTTCATCAAACCCGTTGGCAGCAGCACAGTCTCGAATCCACTGTGCCTTTACAGGATTGGGCTCGATAGCCACAAAGCGTAGATCATCTCGTTTCAGCGTATCACGTGCATACAGTGCCATTGTTATTGTTGTATCTCCGAAGTGAGCACCGCCATCGACAAAGGTTGATCCGTGAGGGAGATAGATGAGCAATGATGCTTCAAACTTTTTGGTTTTTCTACATCTCCATAATTGATCGTCTTTACCTGACCATGTTCCTTTTTTGGTGCGTAAGGATGAAGAGGGTGTTAATATGCGGTATGAGGCGTACCATTTGTAATAGTTCACAGTTCATCCGCACCTCGAAGAACAAAATGAACGCATCAGAACTCAGAACAGACCAGCGCGCAGCTCACCAGGGATTTTAGACACATCCCAAATAATCTTATCTCCGAGGACTGTTTTAGGAATGCTCCAGGAAGACATCAGCAATTTCGTTGGAGGAGTAGCGGCAGGGTAGAGCGAGAGAGGAAGAGGAGAAGGAGAAAGTAGGAGGTTAAGGACGTACCTGTCAAATGAGTCATTACTAAATATAGTTAACCCTATCAAAGACTTGAACACGAGAGGTAAGATATGTTCTACCTCACTCTCTCTCCTACCTCGTTCCTCCCGTCAATCATCGGTCACAACAACAAGAATCTCTATCTCAGCAAAGCCACATCTACATCTACAACTATGCTATCCTTTCGCTCAATCATCGTCCTAGCAGCCACGCTCGCCGTCGTCAAAGCCTTCGCCCCCACAGACAAACCGACCTCCCGCGCCTCATGGTCGACCACATCCTATGTCCCCATGAAACGAGTGGGCTACGCCTCTCCTCCTCCCTCAACCTCATATCGATGCAACTCGGGCATCTGCCGAATGGCTTCGGATGCCGAAGCCGAGGCAGCAAAACTGAAGGAACAAGCGGCTAAACTCCGCGAGGAGGCGGCCGCAGCGGCAGGAGTGAGCGTAGAAGAGCTGATGCAGAAATCTGGAGATGGAACGCTGTATGACGACGAGACGGATGTAGCTCAGGCTCCGAAAGAGAATTTGTCGAGTGCGATGAAGGAGAGGCTTATACGGGAGGCTTCTACTGGGCTTGATAGTGACAAAAGTCAGACGAATGTGATTATGTACATTTCGATTGGGGTTGCTATCTTGGTGCTTCTCGGGGGACAAGGGATTCTTTACTAAGGAATGTGGATTTGTAGTGCTAATTTGTATGGGTGGTGAATGTGGAAAAGGACAGGACAAGACCACATTGATTTGAGGAAAACGAAACATTTATGTCCACAAGAACAAGACACACGCAACAACAATTGTCTGCAAACACTTATGCAATCATCCGAGGCCCAAAACAAATGTAGAATTGGGGCAGTTATGCAAAGTTATGTATCATTACTTCTGGTAAAGCCAACGAAACGACGGGCAGTCTTAACATGGAACAAGAATAAGAAATCTTCTTTCGGGTGGCCACTTCTTCATAGCTTTTCAAGTACTTGCAATGCCATCTTTTTTGTTGCAACGGTCTCTCCTCGGCCCAATGCTTCAGTGAACTCTCTAATCAACTGCGCAGTTGATTCAAAACCTCCAAACTGAGCACTCATCTCGGGAATTCTGCCACCTCGGCCTTTTGAATCAATTCCAGTCTTGATAGTCAAACTTGACCCACTGTCTATGAGGAGCCTGACCATTTCACTTGATCCTCTCTGTGCCGCTAAATGCAATGGCGTATACCCATTGATATCTTGAATATCGACCATCGTTTTCTCATTGGATAATAGTATTGCCGCAATCTTGATGTAGGGATCATCGCGTGAGTCATTGGCCAATGCGCTAACTGAATGCAAGGCAGTCGATCCACGATGATTTATTTTGTTCGGATCTGCCTCATTTTCAAGCAGGAGCTTCACAATCTCTGGCTTCCCAGCAGCGGATGCTGCGTGTAGTGGGGTGTTACCGTAAGAGTTTGCCAATTCGGTTGATTCGGGAGATGTTTCTACCAGCACCTCTACCACTTCTTTAACGCCGAAGCTGGCAGCCTCGTGCAAAGCAGTATTTCGATTGGATATTAACGCAGCCGATACTCGAGCACCACTCTGTACCAATTCTCTTGCACACAAAGCTGCATCTCCAGAAGCATTTCTAGAGGCAGCATGTAGAGTTCCATCTTTTCCAACGGAAAAATAGTTTGGGTTGCCGCCTTTTGCTAATGCGACCTTAAGCATTTCAATGTCGCCATTTTGCGCGGCTTGAAACAGTTCAAGATTAGCTTCTGTTTCCCATTGGTTCTCGCCGCGCAAGTACTCGGGTACTTCTAACTTTTCAATAGTCCCCATGAGGTGAGTTGAGTTTTTTTTGTCGTTCGAGTTTCATTTCGAGCAAGTAATTTCAATTGAATCTTAAAATAGAAATAAAACTTGCATAAGTAATTGCAGATGAAGATGAACAGATAAAGTGGTGTGCTATTAATCAAACATTTTCATATTATCCATATCCTTGAAATCAACTTCTTTGAATGCCTTCTCATCAATTTCACCTCCGGTTGAGCTCAATTGTGGCCATTTTACAGATCGGACACTCTCTGTCTGTCCAAAGAACGCTCCTGAAATAGACCCCAATAGTCCTTCACTAGATTGTCGCTTTTTTATCTTTCGCTTTGTAATCTTAACAATTAGTTTGTGTCTTTTGACAATAGCTTTGACCGAATCAGCAGACCCATACATCTTTGGTATGTGCAAATGGTATTTCTTTTCGTCTTCACTGACTATGCGAATTGTCAAGCCGTCATTGTCTTGACCGATCAGGTTGACTTCTACTCCATCTTTTGATATTGATGCCTCTTGCCATGTCATTGTTTCTGTAGAAGTTTTTGGCAAGCAATCGATATGAATCTTTGCAATGTCTCCTTCACCGTCATCGTCCCAGAGATATCTTGTGATTTGTTTCGACGCTGATATGATTTTTGCCCATTTTTTGCGTTGATCAGAGCTGGTGACATCTGCAGTATCGTCCAGTTCTCTAGCCTCATTGGATAGTTCGTCTCGCTCGTCATCAACACGAACACCTCCTTTTGACAACAGCTTAGGACCATTCATCACATAATCCTCAGCACGCAGTCCATCAGCATAACCACCTTTAGAATTTGCATTGTTGTGTGCGTAGTAGTACGAGGAGCCAAAAGGTCTATCAATTGAATCTTTCTTGTTTCCACCGCCTGTTACGGGAGGTTTCTGTTTCACCGAAAATACATTTCGCAGGGTGCCTTCCTCACTGACTTTTGGTTTGCTCGCTTCGTTTGATGTACTTTTTGTTGCATCATCTTTTCTCCTGACTTTTGTGGAAGCATTTTTGTCGCGGCGTGACAATATCCAGCCGACGATTAATAAAATTGCCGTGACGACAACCGCAGCAACAGAGTTTCTGTTGTGCTGGTTTTGCAGCTGAGATGCGACGTCATTAAGCATCGATGTGATCGATTGGATAGTCATGCTAGCCGGGATTGTACAAAAGCACGGCGTGGCGTCTTGAGACCGCAGTGGTAGAAGGGTGATGATGGGGGTGGTGGTGGTGGTTGGTGGTAGTGGTGTGATCGATGGCGGGAAATGAGGTTAATGTGGAATAATTTACATGCCACAAGTTGACTCAAACGGCTTATGTGATGTTGGCTTGAAAGATTTTGAATGAAGCGGTTCAAGTTGTTGCTGTGCTTCATTCACCGCCCTCAAAATCTCACATGAAATAGAAGATGAACTTATCTAGCCAACAGACAAAGATGAAGTTCTTAATGCTAGCAAGTGTTGCCCTCTCTGCGGCACCCAATCATCTATCTACCTTGGCATTTTCCTTCTCTCCAACACCACATCAATCAGTTTCGACTTCGTTATTTGCATCAGATAGACGATCTTTTCTGTCAGATGCAGCAGTATTTGCTTCACCGCTCGTTATTTCGACTGCAGCAAATGCAGCATCGGTACCTGTTCAACGAGCGGTCGGTTCAGGAGAATCGCGATGTCGACAGGAGGGCAATTGTCTGGAGACATTCGAGGTTAGTTATTTTATTCAATCGTTTTGTTATCGTCTTACAAAAATAAGAATTGCATTTTCATTTTGCTACCAGTTGGATGGTGCCGTTGGATGGAACTGGGGTGGCACTGACAGATGTGATGCGAGGGATTCAAATTGGTGAGTTATACGCACAAGGTTGTATTGCATTTTATCTTACTTATTGAATATTGTGATGTTGATTATTTGTTATTAGTGGACCAGACGGTAGATTGAGAGACGCACCTCTTGAGGGAAAGCCCGTGCCATTATTGCCAGACGATTTAAAGATAACAAATATAATAGAATTAACACTAACTGTTGGGACAGGGAGCACAGCTGCCACGGAGATACTTCGGTTTGGTTTGTATGGTAACAAATGTCCAGAATTAGTGAAAGAAATGACAGATTTGTGTGGAAAAGGAATCGTCACAAGTCAAACCTTATTATTGGGAGCACCTGTTCGATTGGGTCAAGGATTTGGTTCTCTGACATTTATTCGACCAGAAGAGAGGTTAGAGTTTGGCATTCCAAGTCAAAAAGTTGCGTATGCTAAGTACATAAGAAAAGCGAAGGCACCTGATGAATTCCTGCCACAACCTCGACCAAGTGGAGATCGTCTTGATCTTGCAAGAAATGAACAATCTGCTCGCGCACACGATGTTGCAGGTTTGATATCAGTGCCTAAAGAAGGTATAGGATATGGTGGAGTCCTTCTGGGAAAAGACGACGAAGCATACTCATCCGCGTTTCAAATCTCTGCTGCGTCAGTACCTGATATGGATAAAGAAGGTAGAAAGGTTATTGGACAAATAATTGACAGCAACTCAATGAATGTACTCGCCCGTTTGGCAGGAAGTCCAACGAGAAAAATGCTACCAGGTCAGAGCGGTGGTACTCCTTTGATCAAAGTGTCTGTTGATGACTGCGTTGTAAGCTCAGTTAAAGTTTCGCAGGAGCAATGATAGATAGGATAAATATTTTAATGTTGATGACCTCCGCACCCTTTAGAGAGTCATGAATATTTGTCTTAGTCTCATTTCTTCACCATGGTGGCTCATTTATGCTACTTATTGCTGCTCAAGTAGACTGTAATCGAGATTTGGCATTGAGTCAAGTGCAAGAGTTATTCATCAATGTAGTTGTTCATCATTCAGATATTATTTGTCTACAGAATCAATCATCGTTCAATCCCTATTGCGCGTTACTCCACGAGTTTCATCAACCTTGTGTCTAATCATGTGAGGCACAGTACAAAGTATTCGAACCAGTTGAGACAGACCCAGAGTATGTTCGACATGTACATCTCCTGGCCAACAGAAAACTACTGGAAGCGATGCTCGAACAAAGTTCACCTGATCGAGGTTGTGGTTCTTGAGTATCTTCTCACGAATCACTGCTCGTTTGTTCCCGTTTCGATTCATATGAAGAATGTTGTTAATAGCAATGGGAACACCAGTGACGAATATCGATTCCAGTTTGTGATTAGATCGGCTTGTTGCATCTATGCCCGAAGTGTCACACAGAAGATTCGACACGAAAGACCAGTCAAAATTTACATATTGATCATCCCATAGCCCATTCCAAAGACCAAATCTTAAGATTCGCAACGAAGCATTTCTTTGTAGTGAGTTGATCAAAGTTCGGTTGAGTTGTTCGCGGTCTAATGAATTGTTAGAATGCTGGGAGAGGAGGTCCAATTTAGTCATACCAAGTTGGGGCTTCCAAGCACATTTGCAACCAATCGGAGTTGAACAAACGCCGTGATTTCAAGACGGACTCCCTTCAAGGTAGGCTTCGTGATGAACGCATCGAGTAGAAGCGTACGTAAACGAATAGGCATCGATGGCATCAATACTGCAGTACCCGATATTCTGGATGTCAATTTCCTTTTCTGAGAGCAGGTTTTGGATGTCGACACAAGCTTCTCTGATAAGGAATCCCCTAGTCAATGATAGATTTTTGCTAATGCAGATCCAATTATATCCTTCCAGTCCATGCTGCAGCGCAGATGAATTCATTTTAGTGATTGACTGGCAAGTATCAAATCCTTGACAGAACTTGTAAACACAGGAGAATCCCGAAAATATTCCAAGCCAAAAAACTGGAGGTTGTTGTTGGATTGAAATAAAGGAATCACAGCTTCAAATGTCTGCTTGACAAATGAATCGATTGTATCGTCTTCTAGGTCTTCATTGAACTTAAATCGATTTCCAAAGCCTGGATGGATCGGTTGAGAGCCAGACCTTCAAAGAAAGCTTTCATATCATCTGCAACATTCAGAAGCCAATCGTTGTCAATACGAAGCAGTAGAAATGTGATGTATTTGTTACCCCCAATACTCTGCCCAGCGGCAGCCATATCAATCAAGTCTGTGTTTACACCATCAACTTCTACAGCTGTGATGGCAGGATTGTTCTGCTGAATACTGTCAAGCACACCATCTCTCTCTATGAGCCGAATGACATCTGAATTCACTATACATTCGCCCCACTCATTGATAATGTAATTGGCTGTTGGGTTTGAGGAAGACTCCATGGTTGTCTACGACATTCGACATTCTGTTTCGGTTCAACTATGATCTTTGGCCTTGCGATTGCGATGCTTTTGCTCAACGCAAAATGGCGGGAAAATGAAGAGCCTCCGTCCTATTCTCCCTCCTCCTCTTTCCTCTCCTCCTTCCTATCATGTCAGATAATGGGCCAAAGAGACGACGGACATCTGCAGAAGACGGTCGCCATCGCAATCTCACGATCGATGCGCAGGTGTCTCTGTTGAACGTTGGTGGGACAAAATTCCAAGTATCCAAAACCACCCTCATCGAGAACTCGTCTTATTTCGAAGCGCTCCTCTCTGGCCGTTGGAGAGAAGGTGACGATGAGCCCGGTGGCGAAATATTCATCGACCAGGACCCTGCCGCATTTGATATTCTCCTAACGTACATGAGGTGTGGGTTAGTGCATATGCCGAGAGAAGATCTGTATCTTGCGAAGAAGACCCTGATGTTGGCAGAATACCTTGGTATAAATGGATTTTTGATTACAGTCAAAGCAGTGACAGTGAAGAACATATCGAGGCGAGGCGAATACTTGAGCGATGAGGTATCAGAGGCAGCTCAGTTTGATTCGCGCTTTGGTAGTCTTCGACTTGCCGTCGAAAAGGAAATACTGCCCATTTGTTTCTTTCCTCCTGATGATGGGCTTAAGATTCAGGTAGTGGATCGCACATTTTATGCTTCGAAAGCTGTGTTGACAGAAAAGAGTGGATACTTTAGCAGGTTATTGACAACAAATCCTCAGGATTACTGGATGGACACTATCATCTGTGGGGAAAATGCCGATGTACTGCAAGTTGTGCTCCAGATGCTGACATGCCCCAATTCGGCGTTCACAACAATGACTGAGAAGTTTCACTCCGTATCAGGGCAGAATGTGAAGTTTAGACACTTCTATGTTCAGGCAATTCTCACGTATATTGACAAGCTTCAGCTGCATGTGGACTTTCGTGATAACTGTGTTCAAACGATTACTCACACATTCAATGCATAGACTTGTATTTAATGGATGCTTGGTGTGCTGCGGTACTGTTCAACTTTATAAGTAAAGTAGTACATGAAATGCTACTAATCTAATCTCCTAAAGACTCGCCACAGTTCCAACAAAAGAAGGCATCCGAACGATGTGGCCCATTCCCACAGTTCGAGCATAACTGATTTCGCTTCATATCGTCTTTCTTTGGTCTCTTTTTACCCATTGCTCTCTCCTTTTGAAAGTCTAAATATGCCTCAGCGAGTGACGCTGCTTGTGCAGGAATAATTGCGACGCCAGCCAAAATCGATAATATGACAACTGACCTCCCTTGAGGTGTTACTGGAGTTATGTCGCCAAATCCCACTGTCGTAAGTGTAGTAAGTCCAAAGTAGAGTGCTGTGAAGTAATCTGGGATGTTTGGATTCACTTCGTGTTCTGCTGCATAAATCAAGCCAGTACTGACACTTGCCAGCGTAAAGATCGATATGATTACTCTGGCCAACTGAAGCTGATAAGGTCTGACATCACTCTTCTTCATTCCCAAAGCCATTTCAAATTTCATGTAAGTCTTTTCATCAGTAAGCACTCTTTGAAACTTCAGTATCCTCAGCAAACGCAGATTTAGCAGTGCAGAACTTGAACTAGCTGACGTGCTCACCAGCCAGCCGGGTAAATCAGGTGCAGGATAAAACCCTGCCATCGCCCCCAAGTCATACATCGGTAGCAAACCACTCAAAATAAGTGGGAATATAACAACAATGGCATCTATTGCCGCCAGTGGCCGCGTCAAGTATCTCAGCTTAAATTGCCCTGCAGACCACCAGCGCAAAAAGAACTCAACTGCAAAGACATACACGCACAATGTATCAACCACTTCAATTGTCTGTCTGAGTTCATTTGGAATGTCATCTAACGTATTAATTGCAACGAGGAAGCAAGAGAGGAGAACCAATCCTACGACACCAACTTCTACAATGGGTTGTGATAGAAATGCAAACATTTGCATGCGTTGTTTGTTACTTTTCTGGTGGCTTCCTTCTTTCGTAGTACTTGGATTTACCGGCAACCGAAGCTCCTCTGTCCATTCTCCATCTCGAGTTTCGGATTCCTTTGTTTTTTGTTTCATTTCATCTTGCAAGTCAGATTCGATTACTTTTGATAACAGCTGAAGCTGCTGCTGATCAATCAGTTGGGTGGCAGTCGAATCAACTTCCTCATCTTGAGATTGTACCATAAATAAACAATCACGCCTCCGTCTTTTAGCTTGGATATGGCCCAACGAATAGTGCGAAAATGGACATGGCATAGGTTTGCAAGTTGATAGATTAAGGTGTGATGAAACAAATCCAATATGCGTCGATGATGTACGTGCAGCAGCCAGTAAAGTGACGTCGACCATTTTCCTGTGGTTTACTTCTTGTGCCCGCCACTTTTAAGGGTGATGATCGATCCTTTTAGCTTCAGCTTTTGAATCCGTGGAGCGGCCAGCAGCACCAGCACAGCCGTCGGTACTAGAGATATTATGATAGTGTGGGGTATGGTAGTGGCCTTGTGAATGATGGGCGGAGGATGAAAGAGCGTGTTATGTGTGAAGTCAGTAGGATGAGGATGGAAGTCTGTGCGGAAAGAGGAGAATTATTAATGATGAGCGCCCAAACGAACTTCGGAACTGAAACTTGCCAGCATCTTATCTCTTTTCCTCCCTCCTCCACAGTCAACAGCAACAATGAGTGACAACGCAGCCACCCCACAAGAAGTAACGGAGTCCCTCCGCCGCATGACGAAGCTAGTCAACAATCTCTTTGCTCGCAACGACGCTATTCCCTTCCGCGAACCCGTCGACTGGAAAGGCCTCGAACTCTACGACTATCCCAAACTGATCAAGAGGCCCATGGACTTGGGCACCATAAAAAAGAAGCTCGACAAAGGCAAATACGGCGATGCCAGTGAGTGCGCCGATGATATACGGTTAGTATGGAAGAATTGCATGACGTACAATGCCGACGGAAGTGATTTCTATTTGCTGGCCGAATCGTTTAGTATGAGATTTGAGGAAAGATTTCAAAAGATTCTAGATGAGTTCGGGGAGGATGTCGTTTGTGGAAATGTGGGGGGTGCATCTGGCAGTGGTCCTGTGATGAAGAAAAGTAGGAATAATAGTTTTAGTTCGAGGGCTGCTACTCCTACGTCCATGTTGGAGCGGTTGGGATCTGGTTCTATGCTGAAGCCATCTGAAAAGAGTGATAAGAATTCAGAGAAGATTGTTCCATTGGAGGTGCGAACGAGATTTGCAGCCAAGTTGCAACGTTTGTCGGGTATGGAATTGGGTCATGTTTTGAAGGTGAGAGATTTTTGTGCTGCTGTTCAAATTATTGTTCAAGTCAAACCTGCATCTCAATGAATATGCTTATCTACTACTGTAGACGATTGATATGCAATGCCCGGAAGCACTTGAGGAACCACCAGAGGATAAGCTAAGATCAGATGCGACAAGGACACCGAAACAGCACAATTACAGCCTTGATGAATTTGATGGAGGGCGCCAACTAGAAATCGATATTGATGCAATCCCCCCAGTAACCTTTTATGAACTTGATGCCTATGTCAAAGAGAAGGTCAAAGGGCGAGGCAGAGGGGCTTGGAGTGATGATTTGTCAGAAGATACGAGTATAGATTTTGGTGCTGTCAAACCTGGCAAAAAGAGGAAGATCAAGAGTATGTAACCTTTACAATTTGAATATTGAAGAGAGTGCCCTGAATGAATACCGAATGGGCAACAACAGCAACTGGATTTCGAAGCCATTGCCATTCTTTTGAATTCAAACACGGTTGAATAGTATCGACATGTGAAAAGTAAAATATAATAAAGTTAGTTGTATCTTCATCTGAAGTATTCGTTATCATTAGGGAAGCAAGCATTATCTCTTTGTTCTAGCAAAGCATTATTTTTCTATCATCGTTGAGCGATCGAGCGAGCGTCAAGTTCGGCGTCAGCTTCAACAAAATCTACCTTTCCGTTTCAAAGTTTTTCGGCGTCAGCAGTAACACAACCCAAATCCAACGCCTATTCAACTTTCAAACCATGGCGGAAACCAATGCAATGGGCCATCCCAAACTACAGCCCAAATTCCCTGTACCCAGTGACATCCAAGTCAGTCAAGACATCGTCGCATCACCCGGCCTCCTCCCCATTGCCGACGTGGCGAAAGAAATCGGCCTCAAGGACGATGAAGTCATTCCGTGGGGTATCGCCAAGGCCAAGGTGGAACTTAAATCGACCTTGAATCGTCTTGCATCCTCTCCGGACGGGAACTACATCGTTTGTACCGGAATCAATCCTACTCCGCTTGGGGAGGGAAAGTCTACCACCACTATTGGGTAAGTACTTCGTCATCTATTGCATGTCCATCTTGTCTATCGGAACCCTAACATAACGGCGGCTGTTTAGACTTGCTCAGGCCCTTGGAGCGATACTTGGCAAAAAATGCGTGGCCTGTATTCGTCAACCTTCACAGGGACCCACGTTTGGTATCAAAGGTGGTGCTGCTGGCGGTGGATATGCTCAGGTGAGTGATGACGACGACGGACGTCAAACACAGAGTGTGTAGCAAAGTTTGTACCGCAGCTCACATCTTCTTATAATACGATGTAACTGATGCCAGGTTGTTCCCATGGAAGAGTTTAACCTCCATTTGACTGGTGACATCCATGGTAAGATCAAGATCCATCTCTGACGGTACGTTGCTCACATATTCTCATCATGTTTATCTTTGTCTTTCACAGCCATTACAGCAGCAAACAACCTCCTAGCAGCAGCAATCGATACCCGTATGTTCCACGAAGACTCCCAATCCGATGAGGCTCTCTACAAACGCCTGTGTCTAGCCACGAACAAACCCTTCAATGCTATTATGAAGAAACGTCTCGTCAAACTTGGCATCGATCCCAGCAAGTCTCCCGAGGATCTGACTGCGGATGAAAGATCAAAGTTTGCTAGATTGGACTTTGATAAGAGTACCATTACTTGGCAAAGAGTGTTGGACACTTGTGATAGGCATTTGAGGAGGATTACAGTGGGTATGGGCAAAAATGAAACCATCCAACCCAGGGGTACTGTTAAGGGCGAAACTCCCAGGGAACAACACAATAGGGAGACTGGGTTTGATATTACAGTTGCATCTGAAATCATGGCCGTGCTTGCATTGGCAAAGGATTTGCCTGACTTGCGTGAGAAGCTTGGGAATATGGTGGTAGGGTATTCAAAATCTGGACAACCGATCACCGCAGATGATCTTGGCTGCGGTGGGGCTTTGACTGTGTTGATGAAAGATGCACTGCTACCCACTTTGATGCAAACTGTTGAGAGAACTCCAGTCCTCGTTCACGCTGGCCCATTTGCCAACATTGCTATCGGAAACAGCAGCATTGTCGCGGATAGACTTGCGCTTAAGTTGGTTGGAGAAGATGGCTTTGTAGTAACGGAGGCAGGCTTTGGAGCAGATATTGGAATGGAAAGTAAGTTGGTATTGCTCATCACTCTCTATGAACCAGCTTCTAATTCACATTCCGCTCATTTCATTAGAGTTTTTCAACATCAAATGTCGTGAGAGTGGGTTGAAACCCAAATGTGCCGTGATCGTCGCCACGGTTCGTGCTCTCAAGATGCATGGCGGTGGCCCTCCTGTTTCCGCTGGCAAACCACTGGCTGTAGAGTATATTCAAGAGGATATCCCATTGGTTACTGCAGGTTGCTGCAACTTGGCTAAGCATATTGAGAATGCCAAGAAATTTGGTGGTACGTCATCTTGTTATTGTTTTATGGTAATTCAGCTAAGTTTCCTATTTGCTCATCTCGCATACATAAAACACTACCAGTGCAAGTTGTTGTGGCAATCAATCAGTTCAAGACTGATACCGATGCTGAAATGCAAGCAATTCGCCAGGCCAGTTTAGATGCAGGTGCATTTGACGCTGTTGTTTCCAATCATTGGGCTGAAGGAGGAAAGGGTGCCGAAAAGCTTGCAGAGGCGGTCGTAAAGGCATGCAAAGCGACAAATAGTAAAGAATTCAAGTTCTTGTATGACTTGAACCTGCCCATTCGAGAAAAGGTAGAAATCATCTCAAAGGAGATCTATGGTGCCGATGGTGTCGACTTTTCTGAGCTGGCTGAACAGCAGATGGTACGTTCAACAGTGGTCAAAAATGAAATATCATGCTCAGAGATCCAATATTTTCATTCTACCATAGACTCAATATGAAGCCAGTGGCTTTGCAAGTCTTCCTATATGCATAGCAAAGACACAGTATTCCTTCAGCTGTGACGCAAGTGCCAAAGGAGTTCCTACAGGCTTTCGTATTTTTGTTAGGGAGATTCGTAGTTGTTGCGGGGGGGGATTCCTTTATCCTATTTGCGGTGACATTATGACAATCCCTGGCCTCCCTACTCGCCCAGGTTTTTATGATGTTGATATCGATACCGAGACTGGTCAGGTTATCGGGTTATTCTAGACAGTCAGTGATGAAAACAGAGAGTGTTGGCGACGATGTAGGTGCTATAGTAACATACTTAGTAAAAGTATTTCAACTATGGTTACCTTTGAGGTCATCATCAGTGTCCTCATAATAGTTAATCTTTCGGTCGAGAGACTCCTCACTCTTCCTCACCGCGGGGCTTCTTGGCTGCGGGCATCTCATCTGCAGACTCGGCTGCG
>JALLPI010000219.1:0-26254 GCA_036939935.1 Cyclotella atomus | reverse complement strand
ATGCAGAGAGATGGGGATCACGGGTGATGACTCTTTTTGACCTGGGAGGTAGAGAGATGACTTTCCTACATACGTAGGAATCCTAGTCTCAGTCTTTGAGAGGGCGAATGACTCACGGGTGGTTTCAACCCGTTCATCAAAATAATGCGCATTATTTCAGCGACACAAAAGATACTATCACGTAGAATCACGTAGAATCTGTACTGTCGGTCTGAAAATGCGTTATCCAGAAATAATATTGGGTGCTGTGATTTGTTCCCGCCACTTTCAGTACCCCTTATAATACGCTTACTTTACCCGTAAAAGTGGTAGATGTAGTATTTTGCCAGCAGTCAAAAATGTCAGTAGCCGGAGATGTTAATCAATAAAGTAACGTACTGGTTTCTATTAGTGAACGTAGTTCGTTCAGATATTGTACAGATCTAAATACTAATGAAGAAGCATCAATGAAGTACCAAATACAAATCAGGCAAATCAAAAATGTCGTCAACAATGGTGCTCTTATCCTCTATCCAGTCTACACTTCACTCTTCTTCCGATGCGCAACTCTCTGCCGTTCTTCATCGGTCATCCAAACATAATCCCAGACATAATCATTATTCCCTGTTGAAAGTTGATACTGTAATTCAGTGCTTTGGCAAAATCCTTCTTCCCATTGAGGATGCAATAAACTACCAAGCATTGGACATCTCACAAAAGCCACCTTCTGTGGTAGATGCACACTGGTTTCGCCGTACACAGATCGAATAAGGCGAGGTAAGATCTTGTCTATTGGTTTTGCATGATAAGCTCTCATTTTCTTGCTTTTCCACATGAGAGCTCCTACGTCATTTTGTAGATTGTCGATGAGAGAATGATATGCTGATTTTGATATTGTGTAGGCAAAAGTTCCAAAGACTGCTGTGCCGCCAGGTGATGTAAAATGAGGAGTGTTGTCTTTATCTTGTACCGATTTTGTTCCTGTCTTCTTTTGTAGTTTGACCGATTCCTTATCAGTCGGTATTGAATCGAGTTCAAAGTCATCATTGGTTGGAAAAGGAAAGAGTACCATTCCATCATGTTCCCCATGACTCTTGCGCGGTATGTGTTTGTTGTATAGCCACGTCAGATTTGGTAGCGAGCCTAGCCAACCAAAATAACGCAAATGACATGTTGATAAAGTATTGCTTGCAGAGTCGTCTGTTCCAATTTTATTACTCGATTCAATGATATCCCATATTCGACTAGCACATTCGCAGCTCGCAAGTAAATTGTTTCCACAAGCAGGAGATGTATTGTCGATATCATCGTCCACAAAAGCTCTCACATTATCTTCCAAAATGAAATCAAAGTCGTTCTCTTCATTAGATTCGTCGTCACCTATCAGTTTCTTCATCGCAATCAAATGAGCAAGAGTACATCCAAAAACACTTCGATCCCGGCTTAGTGACTTGGCCTTTTGCCATAATTCCACGCTGTATGGTACTGAGATATCTTCTGCTGAGCCTTTGCGGTGCGGAGATATTGGTACCAGTGAAGTTGTTTTGGTCTGTGGCCATTTCTTCTTCTTTGTTGCTGAATTGCTCTGGCCATTATTTGATTCCGAATCATCTATTTCAACGGTAACAGCAAGATGTTTGAAAGGATCAATGATTTCATGCTGATTCTGTTCGATAGATGAAATGACATCAGGGTTTATATCCAGTTGGTCCATACAATGCGACAATTCCTCGTCTGCATCTCCAGCCGTCTGTTCGTACAGTGCTCTTATAATACCAGCCCACTCAACATCCGGGATCAAACCAGCCCGTCGTGAATACTGCAATAACCTTAACCTATTGCGTATATCGCGTGATGGAACCCCAGGTGAGAATACTGGTGGTTCGAAATGAGCTGCCAATGAGGGATGGGAGGAGAACATTTGCTTGATGCGTTCGTGACGGGAAGATGGTTCATCGTCTGAAATGATTGATATTACGAGAGGGCGAAGCTTGCGCTTGGAGCGATGTCGACAGTTGGGATTTGGGCAGAACATGATGTGATGGCTAGCTCTTCGATCTCGTTGTGGTCTATCTCCCTTTCGGATGTTTTGGAGGTGGGGACGGGCGCGGGAAAATAAAAGATATCCGCAATTTTGACATAAAGAAAACTGCCGGCAGAGGTGGGCGAAGTCGTAGACACATGACGTAATTTTCCCATTGACGCAATACTTTCACGACCAAAAATAGGTTTCTTTTCGAAATACGATCCCAAGACGTTAATTAATTAAATGAGTGACACGGGACTTCCAAGACAGGACGGAGACATTGACACCACAGCCCCACGACATAAAACGCGGTGACACCTCTCTTCGCGAGCGACACTCCTCTTCTCACAAAAGTGTAGCCAACGACAGTTCCGATCCCGCCCGCCTTCGCCTTGTCTTCGCTTCATAATTTTTCAATTCCATCGATCGACATCTCAATCTCCAATTCGAACACAACGACGCACTTATCGATCTAAAGGCAAACCATGAATGATCAAACCGAGACCACCGCCAACGCCACCGAGCCCAAGCTTTGCAAGATGGGATGCGGCTTCTTTGTAAGTAACCGATTTGGCGATGAATATTGGTTCCGATTCGAAAATTCCTTGGCTTTCCGTGGCCTTCGGCGGGTCGGATTTGGCCGTATTGCGTCTTGACTGCTCCATGCCTGCCCTGCCACTGGCTCATAATTAGGTCATTGACCGTAATGCATCGCTCCATGCTGGTAGCCGGCTCAGAAACAGCCTTGTATCGTCATCTCAAGCAGTCGTGGGCACTGTCACCTTAACAGAACAGCCTTCTCACCAAATTTTATTCGCACAACTCTTTTAGGGATCGAACGCCACAGGAGACTGCTGCTCCAAATGCTATAACGCTCAAAAGTCTGCGGCCCCCGCTCCCGTGGCGGCTCCTCAACCCCCTCTCGTAGCTCAACCTGAACCAGCCCAACCTGAACCGGAAGATGAACCCGTGGCTCCTCTCCAACTACCCAGCGCCGCTTCCGTGGCGGCTCAACCAATCAAAAAGAAGAAGAAAAAGACCTCTTACAAGAACATGTTGGCCGGCATGATGGAAGGGTCGGGAACTCGCGATATCGAAAAGGAGAAGGAGTCGATTGCCCGTGTGACTGGTGGTGGACAGTTTTCTAAGATTGACAAGATATGAGAGCGGTCGAATTGGAGAAACTGGGGATTTGGGAGGAGAATGAATTTGACTTTTGCTGGCGTTTTGGCATGATTGGAGCCTTTAAGCTATGGCTGTGTTGTTACCTGACGCCTTTTTTCAAATGTAGAGGTCGTGCCTTGGCCTTTGGTTTATCTGTTGGTGGTTATTTGTGAGGGAGAAGATGGCCAAAGATTGCCTTGTATGGCAGTGGCCTATCCTTTGTACACTTGTTTTAGTTTGACAAAATGAAGTACCTTATTGTAATAGAGACATTAACGCACATCCATGCACATTATGTCAAGCCTGTCTTGATTTTCATGTATCCGCAGGATTCGAGCTTCAGCTGCACCACATCGTATTGCAACTTATCTTGTTCTTTTACGGTGCTCCCCTGCATGTTGTCCACATCAATATCAGATGAATAACGTACATGCTAAATAATTAACTTGCTACACGCAACTCATAAGTACGTGACCATCAAGGGTTCTTGCCATGTTCTAACCTCAGCGGCCTCTCCTGATGCATATTCCACCCACAGCCCGTACAACAACTGCAGGTCACACCTCCAATCTCACCACAATCAGCCTTCATCGTCTCAATCCCCAAATCACACATGTAATCCAAATTTCCTATAAATTGATTCTTATTCAAATATAAAATCTTGAGACCATGCAACTTTCTCAATATTCTTGGTGGAGGCCCTCTCATGTTGTTGTCGTAGAGAGAAAAGGTGGTAATAGTGGACAATGTACCCAGTTCTTCGGGCAGTGCTCCCACGAGATTATTACTCCACAATGCTAGGGCAGTGATGAAGCCGTGGTCGTCACAATCCCCTGCACCTATGAAATAACCCTCTTCCTTGGTGATTGCATTCCATTCACATTCGTCCTTATCGCTCAAGAAGTTGATTTGATTGTGCCATCCTGGACCGTTGGTGGCGTAATAGGTCACTGCAAGGGCATAACGCTGAATCATCTTCTTGGCGGCATATTCATCATGACCGAATCCCAAGTCGAGACCGGGATGGAGATCTTGGTAGGCCATCCAGTGCAGGGCTTGAGCTTGGGGTGTGGAGGGGTAATCAAATTCTTCTTCTGGTGTGATTCCTTGAGACACTAGCAGTTGACGCAGAGAATTGTATCGATGCGACACATGCATTTCTACCGAAGAGGAGGTAAAGTCCGCAGCGGATCGTAATGCCTCCCCACCCATGACCAAGTTCTTTTCGTGCATCTTTTTTCTCGTAGCCTTGGGCACCGGCAACAATTGAATATTCTCCACAGACGTCCTCTCCTCAGGGTTCATCTGCTCCCCCGCCAAATAGGCACTAAGACTCATCGGACTGTCCACCATTGCATAATTCGATAATTTCCTCTGCTCCAAGAAGAACACAACCAAAATAATAGTACATATCGCCCCGGCAATATAAGACATTTGATGCACCCTTCTCTTATGCACAACACTCCTAGGCACATACATAATCATATGTCTATACTTGCCTTTATTCCTCCTATCTTTTTCATCCGCAAACGGATTCTGCCAAAAAGCACCCGCATCATACCCCATACTCTGCGGATCGGCCAACATGACAGGATGACTGACCACCTCTCCCTCCATTGTTGTTGCGGCCGTTAAAGTCCCCGGTCGATATGAAGAGTCCAACCCAACTCCATTATTGTGGCCCTCTTCTTCTTCCGATGCGGCAAACCGACCTAATAACTTGGCTACATTAGATTTATTCTGCCATTGTTTGCGCATTTGCCACCATGCCACGGGGGGACTTGATAACGCCTGGTTCATTGCCTCGTAGTCTTCTTCGGTGACCAATTCTTCTTCAGTGTAATCATCTTGGTCGTATTCGCTTCCGTCTTGTTCATATTCGGAAGGAGATGAGTGGGAACTTTGACGGAAGCTGCGGTAGCTGGTTTCATTGTTGGTTTCTTCGAGTAGGGAGAGGTTGTCGTCTTCATCGTGGCCGCGTTGTTTACTTTCTTGACAGTGTTTTTGGAGCTTGCGGTAGATTTCGCGGCGGTCTTGTTTTTCTTCGGAGGTGAAGGAGTCGTGCATTTTGTTGCTGCTGCTGCTTGCTGTAGTTTATTTTTGTGGTGGCGCTGCTGCTGCTGCTGCTGCTGCTGCTGCCGCTGCTGTCCCTTAAGTAGATTTCCGACGTTAATGCCAGTTTCAGTTCAAGATGATGGTGTGGGCTCGCGCGCTTGGGCTTGTGCTTTGTTAGAGGAGTCATTACGGTCACAAAAAGGGTCATTCGGAGTCACTTCGGTCACAGATGCTTTGAATGAGAAGCCCGCTCTAATATTCACTATAGCCCTCTCTGACACTCCGACCTATGACTACCCCCACCTTTGACTACCCCCACAAACACAAGACACAAGATCGACACCGAAATCTCACCCAGCCGCACCGATTGATCAAAACAGATCAAAACAAAGCAAGCGGCCCTTCTAAATGGCCAACATCCCCTGTCCTCCCTTCTACAGCGCCCCAACCTACATATCGACACCTGTCTATTCCACTGATCAATTTGTTCGCCACTATAATGATTGGTATGTGTATTATCGTTTGCAATCAACCATCTCTTGCATATCCTCATCCCCTTTGTTAAGTGTTACTAATGATGATAATGATGTGATAAAACAGGTACAGATGCCTCGTAGGACCCTATTGCAACGCACCCTCCTTCCTCGGCTACAATCCACCCGGCGAAGGCGAACTCTGGACCGAGGCATGGACCTTCGTCGAAACATCCCTCCGTTTCGAATGCAATCCCGCCCTCGAAACGACCGACGTACTCCAACAAGACTTGGGCGGTTTGGTCTTAACCAAAAAGCCCACCAATTCACCCACATCTCAGGCGGAAAGTCCGGCAGTCATAAGCGGAACAGTATGGTATGATGCCAATGCAGATGGACGACGGAATGATCCTAATTCGGCATTGACCGATCAAGACTTTTTAACTTCGGAAAAGGAAAGGGGGGCGGGTGTTGGCAACCTTAAAGTATTGTTGCGTACATGCGATAATGATGATACCAGAGAAGCTTTGGGAGTTACCTACACTTTTCCCAGTGGGCAGAATGTCAACAATGGAAAGGCGGAGGTGTTTGATGCGGCATACCTTCAAAAGATACAGAATGAGGATTTTTATTCGGAGGGTGCGGATGATGTCAAGATTGGGTATTATTCCTTTAGGATATTGCCGAATCAAATACCGGGAGATTTTTATCTGGTGTTTGAAGCTCCTTTTGGGTATAAATTGACTGGGGGGAGTGGGTTGTATTGGGAGGTTGGAGAGGAGGCATTGGAGGATCAGGTTTTGCCCATGGTGGATGGTAACGTGGGTAGTGGTACGAGATATTTACAGTTGGACAATGCAACCGAAACGGTGGATGCTAATGAACCAGTGGATACTTATGCAACAATGAGCAGTACTGCTGTCAATGAAATTGCTGTAAATACCACAATCGTTGGCAGCAATGAAACCGGTGGAATCATATCAAATCTTCCAACCAACAAGCCTACAGCCTACGTGGGATATGATGGATACATACCCAAACTTGACAAATATATCAATTCATTTGACTTTGAAGTACCGATCAAAAATGCATCAACCATTGGACCAATCACCCATTCTGGATATTATGCACGAAGTCGATGCATATCCATCAAGACCAATCGAATGGTAGTGGATGAGATTGACGCAGGCATGTCTATTTCTCAGTGGCCACTGACGCCATTTCAATATTCATCATTTGTTGTTACCTTTTCATTTTTTGAACAAGCCTCGATCACGAGACAATTGCAAAACAATCTAGACTGTGAAACTGTTATTGAAGGAGCCTCTTTGGAATGTAGGCTTTATCAAAAGATGAAATGTGATGGGGTAAAAATTGCAGATGAATGGGGCTGTGAGGAGCCGATTAATACGGGGCCTTTGTTCGTGGTTGAAGAGTTGACCATGGAGCAAGTAAGTACTTTTTGGTTGTTGTGGTTGTTATAATTCTAGTTGTATGGCTCACTATTTAGTCCTTTTGAATCATAAAAGGGAGGTGTAGTGGTTCAAATGATGACAGAATTCCTATCTTTAGGTAGTGGTGAATTCACACTGAGCAATGTTGGGTTGGCGCATCAAAATGTTGTACTCCTCGACGAAAATCAGGATAGACGTCAACTTGACACTTCCTTGCGACATACGAAAGTACACAACAGTAGAAGTCTCCAGAATGCAGAAGTTGCGCGCCTTGAACTAGGATTTAGAATACAGGGCGAATCAGAAACACCGAGTCAGGAGGAATTAACCAATATTCTCTTGCAAAGCATATCAGATGATTCAGAAACTCTATTGAGTGGATTCAAAGCTGGCTCTGGCCTTCCAGAATACATGAAATATGCTGGAGAAATAACCGCCAGGAGAGTTTTTGATGTACCCAAGCCTAAGAAGGTTACGATTGATACAGATAGTTCTGCTGATGAATCTGAGTCTGGTGGAGCTGCGGTAACCCCTGGAGCTGTCATTGGCATAATAATTGGTGTGCTGCTGCTTGGAATATTATCGGGCCTACTCATCTATCGACGAATGAAAGACGATGATGACAGCGATTCGGATTCTAGTGATTCGTCTGACTATTCGAGTGACTCTGAAGGTCCAAGCAGAGATAGAAAAGTTGTTAAGCAAGTTGTAAGAGAGTACAACGATGATGATTCTGATTCGTTAAGCAGTCGGTGGTATAGTGATTATGAAGGCTCGGATGCTGAAGACGAGCCGTTTGACGTCAAAGAGGCATTCTACCGTGGGATGATGAAGCCGGCTGGAAGGCCTTCAGTACGTGCACGTTCAGCCGGTTCATCCGCACGCGGTAGTTCGAGGAGGTCAAACTCATCATCAGTGAGAAGCTCTAAGGAGTCAAATGCAGCATCCAGGAACAGTTCGAGACGTAGCCATACATCATCAAGAACCGGTGGTAGCAGCAGGGGCAGCAGCCGTCTTAACACAGGCATGTCTATGAGCCGAGGCACTCGATCACGAACTAGTGGCAGCAGCAGAGGAAGCAGTCGTCTTAATACAGGTGCAACTCGTGTCAGCAGTGCTTTGAGTCAAGGCACCCAATCAGCTGTTTCCTCCGTGATGAGTGCTGGCAGCAGAAGTCAATTCAGCAATAGTACACGCTCATCATTTCCTAGCAAGACATCATCATCATTACAGACTGGTCCAAGTAGAAGTACTCGCTCATCATATCCAAGTAGAACAAGCCAGAGCACACGATCATCGTTCCCTAGCAGAACAAGTCAAAGTACTCGTTCAAATGCCAGCAGCAGGCCCAGTAGTAGATACAGTGAGGCAAGCTCACGTATGTCATCTCAAAACTCCTCACGAGTATCCATGACATCGGGATCGATGGGGACGCACAGTCAAAGCAGCACAAGGTCGATGCAAAATTCGATGAAGACTACATCAACTGATGGGTCAAGCCGTGGGTAGAGTGTCTGAATCTACATTGTCTATGTCGCATACTATTAGATGTATATTGATATGAATATTGGTTAAGTTAAAGATGATCAATAGACCCTAGTTTGACTTGAATCTCTTGTTTGATTTCATTTCCTCTTCCTCCTCCTCAACTGTCTTTTCTGCCAAAATCCTCTGAACATCTCCTTCGTAAGCTTTACTAGCATATGTCTTACCTTCGTTGTACTTGAACAACTCGGCACGAGGATCTCTTCCAGCTATATTTTTGTTATTGACATAGTTCGTGCTCTCAACAATGTATTGTGAGAAGCTGAGGCCGGCCCCTGCCTGTGATCCTATCTTGATACTGCTGTTGTCGTTGATGGGAGGCTCTGGCATCTTGGTTTTCTCTGGATCTTTCCTATCTCTGTCCTTGGTTTTGCGCGTTGCACGAGGTTCATCTCTGAAAAGTGGAAGGGCATTGGGTGTAATGATGCTGTCATTGTGTGAGCTTGAAGTAATGAACGCTGCCGATCCGGTTGGTGCACGAGCACGGAGCAAGTCTGAAAGACCATCCGATTTCCGAACAGTGCGAGACGCAGCTTGTAACGCTCCCTTTTTGGAAATTGTGGGATCATAGAGGACTTGGATGCTGAAGAAAACAATGATGGTAAGAGCGGTGCAAATTTCGCAACGATAACAGCATAATTATGACACAGCAACTCACACTCCGTTGGATGTTCCAAACGCAATCTGGTTCAATTTCGGGTGCCACGCGACTCCAAGAACGCTCGCCTTTGGTGCAACATCCAAAGTGACAATGGGATCAAGATAAGTTATGTCTTTCTTCTTGGGTTGCTTCTTCTCTTTGTTTTTGTCTTCGTCTGGAAGCTTGTAGAAGTTTAGCTTACCGCATGCATTTGCTGATGTATCTCTGGGATTAATTGATGTGCCAGCTACCAACACCTTTCCACAGGGGCTAAATGCACAGTTTGGAATTTCATTGATTGCATCAAGACCTTTGCAAACTGCAAGTAGCAATGAAGGCGGATGCCTTGGTCCATCCTCTCCTCTTCTGTTCTGCTTTCTGCTCGTTGAGCTATCTTTCTCGATGACATTGGCATCCCAGACTTTCACAGTAACATCTTGATCAGATCGACTAGCGATAATATTCCCATCGTTGCTAAACGTGACATGTGTCACAGGTTTCATATCTCCGTGGGCAGAGTAAACAGCACCGAGTGGACGAGTATTTAACCCTGCGCCAAAGCAATTCCAGATTTGGATCGAGCCACAAGATGTACCAACAACAAGCTTCCTTCCACTAGGGTGAATACCAATATTACTTGTTATTTGAGTCCGCTGTCCTTTTTCATTCTTGCACTTGCCAATAACTTTCTGACACATCAGCCACTTCTGAAAGACCATTTTACCCCTGCCACTGACATCCCATTGCCTAATACTACCATCTCTACTGCATGTGAAACAAACATCTTTGATCAACGGATGAAACGCAACTCCTGTCACTGGAGCAGTATGACCTTTTGTATTCGACGAGTCAGTCACGTAATTGTCACCCTTGACAAAGTTGAATAATGTAGCGCTCCCCTCTCGATCAATTACTTTGGGTTGAGATGAGGTACTACCGACTATCCAAGCAGCACCACTGGGTGATGGGCCTAAACATGTCAACACATGACGTCCAGTAGAGTCCAGTGGATCGTTATCTGAATCGACAATTCGAAACGGGGTGTAATAAACTTCATCTGACGAGGCCGATGTTGTAGGTTTCATTCCGTGAAAGTCGTAGAATCGCAATGTACCGTCTCTGTGACCAGCTACGAGACGTGATCCCGATGGTTCAAAGCATAATGCTGACACAGATGAATTGATCTGCAATGGTGTATTTGTGCCGTCTGACGATGAAAATGAATTCGACCCAGGAGTGAGAGAGATAGATGCAGTGATTGGCAGATTGTATTTGTTGTTTGCCTGTTGTTGTGTAACAGCAACAGCGTTTATTTGGGAGGCAGCTCCTTTTGGTATTTCGTTAATGCTTTCTTCTGCACCGGGTACAAACTTTTTGTAGACAGGAGCTGAATCAAAAGAAGCTATCATAGCAGCTATTTGAGCCTCGCGAGATTCTCTTGTGTCTGGTGCTGCCTTAGTTTCAACTACTTCTTCGCCAGTTTGTTTCATTGTTGAGTTGAGATTTATTGCATTCACTTCTAATGCTACTGATGATTCATATGGCGTTGGTTGTGCATTTGACATTTGATTCACAGATTCCTCACGCGATTGCTCTTGCTCGTCTCCCTTGGTTTCTGGAAGAACCAGTCTGCATTTTGCAGGAGCATTCCCGAATTGAATCCCATGTTCATGATATTTTCCATCAAATTGTAACTTAAAAGCACCATTCTTCTCTAATCGAGCACCGTCTACAATAGTCCCGTGTTTTCCCCCTAAATCTTGAATCACAAGCATTGCATCATCAGATGATTTCAGGTAATAGAATGCAGTGTGGCGCCTGGAAACACTCTTGTGATCTACTCTCACATCTGCTGTTGAAGCTTGCCTACCAACAATTAGACTTCGTGGTTGGCTGCTGCCATTATTTCTAATGGATGATTCTAAAGATATCGGCACGGATTGACCATTCAAGACCCCGTTTGCAAATGTGGGAATGGTAACGATCTCGTGAAAATTGTCACCGTCAAGCACAAGTTTGCAAGATCCTAATGATGGAGGCAGCGAGAGGGTCGCCTCATTTGGAATGTTGAGCTCGTCATCTAGATCCATTGTTGCTGCTGTATGTTAACATTCGCTGCTCCGAGAGAAGATGTGTGGTGTGTGTGGCGGGGGGCGTTGCGGCTTACTTGGGCCTTGGGCCGCTTTGCTTTTTAGATGGTATGGATAAAGGCCGTGAATGGCGCCAAAAATGGCTAGAACCTCGTTTTTGTCGCTGCAAATCGCGTGCAAATACACCATGATCCAATAAGATGGTGTCCTCCCTGACGAATTCGGCCAGATCCAACGATTCAAAACATACAAATGTGAATATATAGATTCACTGAGCTATTGTTAACTTGTTAGGTAGTTCTGAAGGCCATCATACTAACATTCCTACCATTTTACATGCGTACTTTGCATGCTATTTGTAAATAACATCTTAAAGAATGAATATATACACATTTAATACATGAATGAACTCCTAATAGTATATAGATTGGTTTTGCTAGAGTGAGAACGGGTGCTGAATCGTTCTAAAAGATTGATCTTTTGGCCATCAATGGCTCTCATTTTAGTTGGAGTTAGTATGTTAGGTAAAAACGCGCTGGCACGTTTTTCGACCTCACGGCCTTTATGGGCGCCGGCATGCGTGGGGTAGGCTGTGGGATGTGGGATGTTTTGCAACAGAGGAATGACCCAAACGGCGAAGGGTATTAGATTCGAGTTCGCAAGCATTGCGAGCCCTCCGTGCAGAGGGGGCAAATCGAAAGAAAGGACCAAAAGTGACAATTATTACTGAAGCCTATCAATTATTGACCGATGCCAATCAATTATTGACATCCAAGAAACAAACCTCCTGGGTATCGGATCGTAGACTTTGAGGGGCTTGTCTAATTTGCGAAGTCCTGAACATTCAAAAAAGACTTGCTCTAATGTGCTCACACATCATCACAGAAGAATCTCAATCGACAGATTGAATGATAGGCAGGCGTACGTACTGATCACTCTCATAAAATTCCCAAGAAGAACAGCATAGCAAAGCAGGTCAAGCGTCTAACCAAAGAATAGCCCTGCCCGGCATAGCTAACATGAGCTCCAAACCATCCGCCGCCGAGGTAGACTCTCTCGAGCCTCCATACTGCTTCCGCTCCATCAAGGAGCTTCGTAAACACCAAACCCGCTACAACCAGTACAACCTCTTCCATATGATCGAGCGTCTACGACTCCTCGATTCTCAAGGTGTAGTCGAAACCATTGAGCCTATTGATGAATCCTCCCATTGTTACAAGATGTACAAGGACTTTGTTGTGCCCGATCTCCCTCCTGCATATGCCCACTTGAACTTGCCGCCTCATTGGCTCATGTTCATGTTTGTCAAGAAGGAGAAGAGGCGATCCCACAAGAAGAGTAACCAGCCTCTCATATCCTTCAAGGATTTGGCTAAGGCCATTGCCGATGGCTATAAAGCCATCGATGAGGACACCAAGGCCTGGTTGGATGAATTGAGTGGCAAGCTTCTAGATCATAATAAGAAGGCAAGGGATCTTCTCGAGGCTTACTTGATTGAGAAGGGGATTAAGCCTGAGCCCGAGCACCAGAAGATAAAGAAAGTGAAGGCTGCGGGCGGTCCAGCTCAAGCCAAGTCTCCTCAAGATGTTGACCCAGAAGATAAGGATGAATTGTCCGCTGCAAGCAGCCGTGCCTCGCCACCCTCGTCACGTGTAGGTCTAGACGAACGGCGAAGATACCACCTTCTCAAACTCCAAGCTGCCAAGTTGGCACTTGAGATGCAAGAGCTACAAAACAGCATGGTTTCTCCTGCAGGACTGCGCCGCGAAGATCTCATGATGATGTATCCCAATTCAGGCAGGGGAGCCATGGATCAATATGGCATTTCTCCATTTGTGAATCAATTATCATACCCCAGCAGTCTCATTTCTCCTGCAGAGCGTGCGTCGTGGCTGACTATGGCTGGTCGAGTGGGGTTAATGCCTCCACTGGGTATTAGAACTAGGCATGAACGGAATCAGTTAGAGGCACCAGGTGCTAGGTCTCAGTCTTTGTTGCTTGAGGAGGGACCGCCAAAGAGAAAGTCAAGCAATGAAGGAGAAGCCAAGCGTGATGAGAAAAGAGCCAAGACTAAGTCTCACAAGACCTCGAATGAGAATGATGGCAATGCAAGAAGACAGTCCGACAGTCCTCTAGAGCAAGCACAAGCCAGGGCCGCGTCTACCGGGAACGATGGCTTCTCTCCACCAAGTTCTGGACACACTGCTCTTCCTCGAGATGTATTGACCTCGGCCTTCCACGCACCTTTTCCTGGCGGTGGCCTCGCGAGTCTTGGACCTGCTGGCTTCGGGGGAGCGTCAGGCAGTGATCAGTTGATGCTGGGTTATCAGCTTGGTCTTCAGGCAGCGGCAAAGGCTCATCAAGCTAGTGCCTCTTCTCGTAACATGTCTCATGAAGAAATGGCCGCAAGGCTTGAGCTTATGGGACGTCAGGGGTTGTCATCGAATAACAGTCGATCGGATAGAAACGATGACGTAGCTGCGCAGTTGGAGATGTTGAGGCGTCGAGAACTCAATCGATCTCTTGATAGATCTGGAGCCCATGCTGCCTCTTTTGGTCATGTAGGTCTTCAGATGACCAATGATGAAATTGCTTCAAGGTTGGAATCATTCGGCCGCCCAGGCTCGCCTTTCAGTAGGTTCGGTGGAGGTGATGATGAAATTGCAAGAAGGGTGGAAGCTTTGAGACGGCCTGGTATAATGAATAGGGCAGAGGCATTTGCTAGGTCAGAGTTTGGACTATCGTTGTCTGACATCGAGGGAACATTTAACGAGATGAAGAGAAGCAGGCAAGGTTGAAAGTTGGTTTTGCAATGCATCTAGTTTATGTTTTCATCAATACATTAATTTCGTTAGTGACTTGTTAAGTACAGCAGCAGCCTTATATTGTGCTTGAATCTCATACAACTCTATCTAAGAAGCCAAATGAGACGGCATCAACTTGTGACTCTTTTGCACATTCTTCTTCCTCCTTTTGGCTATGGCCTTGTCAACAGCTTCATCACCGCCCCTCTTACGAATCTCTTCGAACTTGGCCTCCAGTTCCATTTTTCTAAGTTCAATCCTTTTGGGATAGTAAGCCCCACGTTTGCCCGTTGCGACTTCCTCGCGGATTTTCTTCTTGACAGATCGTTTGGCTGCCTTTGCCATTTGTGATCTGTTGCGTTCTGCTCGCTCTTGAGTGAGTCGTTTGAGCTCCTCCTGGTCGTCCTATACATAACATGAACAGATGAATCGGAGTTAGCGCACACAACATTATCGGAGCATCATGTACGTGGAACAATTATTTGACCTACCTCCAGGCATCCCCCTTGAGTCATTCCCAACTTCTTCCTTAGCCTTGAACCCTTTTTCCCAGTAGTTTTCCACGCGGTAACTCTCTGCTTCAATCTTTGAATTTCTTTCTCTTGCACCTGACAGTAGCCAGATACATCTTGAGCATTCGCACATAGATACAACACTTTAACGAGCAAGACAACATACTCACCTCATTCAAAAAGCTATACCTCTTCTCAAACAAATCCTCGTCCAAACGTCCACTCAAACTAATCATCCGTGGATCACGCGGCTTATACTTATTAGCACCGATAGAAACACCAATCCCCGAAGAATTCAAGTCTGTTTTGCGTGAGTAAAAGTCACGACGTTTGGATGACATTTCTGTAGGTGCATGTTTGGACTTTTTGCGTTTCGTGTGTTCTTCGGCCTCTTCACCGTCATCTTTTTTGCTTATCTTCGCAGATTTGGCATCTCTCAATCGTTGAGATGCCAGTTCTATAGCTCTGCTCTTACGTTGCGCTCGTTGTTGTTTGCCATTATGTTCGTCTTGATTGTCGGTTTGATAACGACGTCCCTGGAGTGCACGCGATGCCACTCGTTCACATAATGGCACGTCTTCTACTCCGTCACTGCTCTCTTCGCTATTTTGTTCGCTGTCTGCATCACTACTTTCGCTGTCACTCTCGCTATCATCAGTGGGCAGATCATCAAAGTTATCAAGAGGCTTTGACTGGTGCTCTTCGACATCACTATCGCTGCTGCCTTCACTGTCATATGCCTCCATTCTTGCAGTCATGCGCCTATCATCGTCAGAAGCGCTTTGGGAGTCATCGTCGCTTGAGGATGCCGGTTGGATTGGTCTGCTTCGTGCTGCCATGATAGAGCGGATTGTTTGGGAGCGGGCGGTACTTCGTTCTTGACGGACTGGTGGATGGAGGAGATGAGGAGAAGAGATGAGAGGGTGAATTTTGCCAAGTGGCGGGAAACTTGCTCCTCCTTTGAACCTTAACGCCACGTACTCGCTCCCCTACCTCCATGAAGTCAGCATGAAGCCCACTCCCTGACTGTTTGGTACTTACTCTGCTTAATTACTACTTGGTCAACTGTTTCTACACTGCAATCATCCGCAGTGTCAACAATCAACGTCTTCACATTTTTTTACATTCTATTTCATATAACGGCCACGTGAACCGATACATCGATTGCATCAAACAATTTGCAAATCACATCGACGACAAAATGATGCCAAGACAAACTCTCGCAGCAATTCTAGCCATCTCCCTGGCAATCGCAACAACAAATGCATTCGCCCCATCCCACACCCGCGCCCAACTCCCCCGCCGCACCTCCTTCTCGCCACGCATGTCCGAAATCGAAGAGGCGCCTTCTGCAACAGTAGAAGATTCGTCAGCCGAAGAAGAAGAAGAACTCGACCCGGCCCAAAAGCTAGCCCTTGAAAAACAACGTCGAGCCGATGAACTTCGTTCCCAAGAAGTGTTTATGAAGCGTTCCACTGGTATTCATAAATGTTCCAACTGCGATTGGGAGTATGACCCGGCCAAGGGTGATTCGTTCTTGATTGGGGGGATGATCAAGCCTGGGACGGCGTATGAGGAATTGCCGAGTAATTGGAGGTGTCCTACTTGTAGGGCTAGTAAAGATAGTTTTATCGAGGTTGTGGAGGAGATTCCTGGATTTGAGGTGAGTTTAAGAGTGAAATCAGTTTGTGGCAATGGTAGCTTTAGGCTAACAAAGATTGTTGTTTGAACACAGGTCAATCAGGGATATGGATTTGGTACTAACTCAATGACTACAGGACAGAAGAATACTTTGATTTGGGGGAGTTTGGCTTTCTTCTTTGCGTTGTTCCTTGGTGGTTACGCTCTCTCGTAAGAAGTGGTACAATACATTGTTGGAGATCCGGCGAGAGGAAGCTATCAAACAATAAATATCAGCAGGTTACTGAGTATTGCGAGAATTGTGTTTAGGGCCAGTCATGTCAATAGAGCAACTTTTGTGTTATGTCTTATAAACACACCGCAACAGTAGACGAAATTTAATTGCACTAAAGATACTTCAGTATGTAATCAGTCATCGTGGGAACAGTTCCAAATAATTCTCACGGTATAGTGTTCATTTATTTTCCCTTGCCGAAAATATCGAATTCGATAATATCATCATCACTGCTCGAAGATGAAGTAGAAGAGTCGTCGGCTGCAGAAGCAGTGGTGTTCAACGAAACACGATTGGTCTTGGTCGAATTGAACTTGGGACTCGTAGAGGCAGAGTAATCCACTGAAATGTCGACGGCAGTTCCAAACTGACGTTGATTGCGAGCATTGCTCCATGTCCTGTTTTGAGTCTGAGAAGAAACGTGGCTTTGAGTCTGGGAAGAACTGAAGCCTTGGTATTGTGAAGAACTGAAGCTCTGAGACTGAGAAGATCCATTTCCTTGATTTTGCTGAGAAGACCCACGTCCATAACTGGATTCGTTTCGTAGCATATCGGATGCATACTGGCCACTTGATCTCCCAGTATTGCCTTGGTTTGAACGGTTCTGGTATGGGTTTGACAGCCTGGGCTTGTATGGATTTGAGACATTGCCACTGGAATTGACTCCACAGTTATTGGAGCTGTTTGAATTGTGCAGTGGCGTGTGGTTGTTACGCTCGGGCGGAGGGTTGAAATGACTGCTGTATGAGCCATTGTTGTAGGTGTTTCTATTGTATGCATTGTTGGAATTGGATTGACCTCTCTTCCATGCTGAGAAAAGTAAAAGCAGAAACCAGCTGCATAGGTGTATGGTCTTGAAAGTGATACGCAATCATTTTCATTTTACACACTCACCATTTTCATATCCCTTGGCATCCTGGTTGGCCTTGACAATCTCATCCTTCACCTGACCAACTTCTCTCTCCAACTCCAGCACTTCTTTCCTATGCCTCTCCAGCTGCGCACGCTGCTGTGCCAATTTTTGATTCCTCCCATCACATCTCTGCACAGCCTCTTTGTGCTCACTCCTAGCCGCATGAAGAGCACACTCGGCCTCAATGAATACCTCTCTACACTCTTTTTCATCCTTAATCACCCGTTCCAATTCAACGTCAATCTTCTTTCGTCCCTTGACATTCTCTCCCTCTTCATCTAGGTCAACATCCTCTTTTAACCTTCTCCATACATCTCCCTCCCCCTTCTCATCAAATCCTCCCTCCAACACCAAAATAGTGGCAGCAACCCTCATTCGCTTACACGAAGAACGAAATTCACGGCATTGTTCCAAAAACGCCAACCGCTCCAAATCAATCTGACGTTTCGTATCCGAGCATTCACGTTTAGCCAAACGATACTCTCCCTCGACACGCTGCTTCTCCATCCGCTTCTCATTCAATTCAAGTTTGACTCGTTTCATTTCCTCTTCGAATACGGAGCGTTCTTCGTTTGCGACGGCGGTTTCTGCTTCCGCGGATGCTCGATCTTCGCGTAGATTTTCTATGGATTGGTTGGTCGTTTCGAGGGAGGAGCGGGCGGCGGCGACTCGGCGGCGGGCTTCTTCGATGTTTTGATTGATTTGGGCGTATTTGTCGAGGAGGGACATGGCCCCCGGGCGGGTGGGGTTGGAGAGGCTCATGGTTGTGATGGCAAGGTGATAGATGCTGGCGAAGGTGGTTGTATGTAGTCTCGTTGTTTTTGTCATTGTTGTCTCGTTCGCAAGGGGGTTGGCTGCGCCCCGAAAAAGTCGGTGGGTGTGTGGGTGGGTTGAGTAGATTAGTCTTCTGGCTGTGCTGTTCGTTCTGGCATGTTACTTTGTATTGCTCAGATCATCCCAACCTTCTTGTCATTCACCTATATGGAATGCTGTTAAAATGCTTCTAACTCTACTGCTATGTAAAATAGTTTTTGTGTTCTATAGATTAATAATAGACGTGACGATTGTCTCAACTTTGGAGTTATGAGCTTACAAATTACTGCCCAAATACAAAAATGAACCTCTGTCTCGTATCGTGCTCCAAATGTACCACTCTTTTGAAGTCTCTACTCATCTTAGTATCTCTCCGATCTTCTCCGAATTCATTTAAGGTCCACGACTTCAATAATTATGAATTGGGATCACAAACGTGCACTCTTCTCATGTCTTTCTAACAGAATGCTCCTACACCTTCCAACCCATCGAGGTTTGTCGTGTTATTCATCTACTGCTCTGAAGTTGAAGTACATTTTTGGTCGCACCTTGGAGGCACTGAGAGCAAAGCCGTTGTCATGCATCCGGCAAATGTCATCCAAGTTGATTGCTATCCTGAGGCCAACTCAACTGGTCTCAGAGGTGTTGTCTTTGCCTCACTTTTCTTTGTGTCCTTGTTGTGGCGTTGGGGCTAGGGGGCTGCGCCCCGAAAAAGTCGGAGTTGTGTTGTAGGGTGTGGGTGTGGGGGGGGGGTATGCAGAGAGGTTGAGTATATGATATGGTAGATCAAGTCTTATGGTCGTGTTGTTTTTCATGTTGGCTTCCACACTCATCCTGAACTCCTTGAATTTTTCAAATTGGTTATGGTATTGTAAACATTGATACTCCAAATATGAGCTCAGTGATATCTTTCAAGTTTCAATGACCTGAGTCCTATTCCTTTGAAGTATTTGTGCATAAAGCTCATGGTTGGTACACATTTTATCACCATTGTTTATGTGCAATAGGGAGTGTGGGAGTGTGGGAAAAGTCTGTAGTCAAGCAGAGGACATAAGAACAGCAGGTACCATGAGCATGCATGTTTGATTGCCTCACTTGTGATCAGTATTGATCACGTTCCCTGTGTTCAGTTCAATAAAGGCTAGTAATACAAGAGGAGGTCTTGATCAAAACAACGAACTAGATTACCGATAGGTATTGTATACAATTATTTAGCCAAACGGGTGACAGTTCATCCTAAAAATCAGCAATAAGTAGTGGCTTAACTCTATAAAAAATGTACCAGTACCAGCATTCCAGCAAGAAACGTTAAGAAATGTATTCTCCATCTGGCAACCCCAGCTTCTTCCAATATCCACCAACTGTCAATCTCAGCTTGATTTTCAAGCTTATCTTGATTCCCTCTGCTATTATTTTTCTGTTGGTTTTCCCATGGGTATACAATGTCTTTGAGTTCCTCATTTGGGTTTTCAGATAATGAATCATGTGTATTTGGTTCAGCTGGTGTTGAGGAAGAAGCGCTTGTTGTGTCTGCAAATGATTCTTGTACCTCGGGTTCAGTAATATCAATAGTTGCAGGAGTTGAAACAGTTTGACTTGAACCTGTCAGAATCACACCACTTTGGCCCAGGCCTGCTTCTATGCAACTGGATACATCAACTCTCATGTACAAGTCTTCGTTGGTATCACAGTTGTTCATATCCAAACTTGTGCCGCATCTTCCAGTGCCTGAACAGACTTGATCCAGCGATGTTTCTTGTTCAAACTCTGTAGTAACCCCCGTGCATGGTAAGATATCAAGGCCCATGCTCAAGATATAATCACAGTCTCCAGTATCTATAGGTTTGAGACATAAACTGTCGCACCCGTCTTCACTCAATGATGGTTCTGAAATAGCCGCACTTTCGTCATTTTGAACTTGAAGTGCCTTGCAGACAACATTTGTGAAGCAAAAGGTACCAAAAGGGCAGGTGCCGAATCCATCATTACATACAATTGCTTCGTCGCACGTTGATTGTATCATGTCTTCACTTTCTGCGCAGTAGTTGCCAGTAAATTCTGTTGTTTGTGGGCTCTCTATTATCGGTGCTGCTGATGTTAGAGCTTCGCATATAACATTCGAGAAACATGATGTGCCGAATGGGCATGTATGAGGACCTTCATTACACGAAAATCCAGTAGCACAAGTTGATTGCACCAAATCTTCACTTTCGGCACAGAAACTTTGAGCAGCGGGTTTCTCAGTTGCTGCATCATCCACGATAATAGCAATTGGTTCAAGCGTCGTAGTAAATACTGGCACAGCGACTGAGGGTTCGGCAGTACTTGGTACATTGGTTGGACTGGGGCATACAATGTTTCCAAAACAGTTCGTTCCCAAATCACACATTGGATCGTTTGTGTTGCATGTCTTTAATGTATATGAACACGATGTTAAGATCTCTTGGAGACTTTTTGCACAGTAGTTGTTTGGATTTGACATCCGTTGAGCAACTTCCTCTTCTGAAAGTGAAAAGGCTGTTGGCTGTTGCGATGGTTGTCGTGTTTCTGGTGGAAGCGTAACTTCTGTTATTGTTGGCATTACGGTATCTTTCGTCAAGAGTAATGCCAATACGGGCGAATCGGTTGCACTAACTGGAGAGGGTGAAGGAATTGGTGCTGGAGTTTCTGGGTCTTCCATTGCAGTCGGTTCTGGTGCAGTATTTGCTGGTCTATCACATAAAACGTTTTTGAAGCACGTGAGTCCATCAGGACATTGCGATGTGTTGCAAGTTTCTAACGTCTCACATTCTTGTATGAGATGAATGTAGTTATCTGCACAAAATGATTGTTTCGTTGAAAATCTATCTAGCACATCAGTTGCTGCTTCGCTGCCTATTGCTGATTCGGCAGGGGCATCTGTACTACCTCCTAGTAATAGTGAGGGAGCGAATGTAGGAAATTTGTCATTGTTCTCTATTGGTGCAGGTGAAACTGCGATCGGTGCCGTTGTTATGTCATCTTTTAATGCAGCTGAACCTATTGGCGCGATTGGTGCCGTTGTCCCACCATCTTCTAACGCAGCTGAATCTATTGGCACTGTTGTCGTATCATTGATTGGAGCTAACGACGATGTGACTGGTGAAGATGAGTTCGTTGCAAGCAACCAATCTCCGGCATCGCATGCAGTGATACCGACCCAGCAGAACTCTTTTTCACCTGCGCAGACATGAGCAACTGCGCCATCCGAACAAAAAGTTTCTTCTGAACATTTCGCTTGAGCGTCGAACCAACTTTCGCCACAAAACACATGGTGCTCTGGATAAAATCCATCTGAAGGTGGCTCTGCAGGAGCGTTTGTGGGTGTAGGTTCAACAGGAGCTGCGGTCCACATCGGTGGAGGTGTTCTCTCTATCGGAGCAGGTTGTGGTGTCCATACTCCAGTAGAGAGAGATGGTTGCAAGCCAGTAGAAGGTGCACTGTCGGCATCAGATGCTGGCCACTCGTAATTACTCAAACTACTTCCATTGTCGATTTCCTCGGTCGAATTACTTGATGCAGAATCACCAGTTCCACCAGAAGGGTTCATTTCGTTCCGATCGGCACCATAAATTTCTACTCCATAATTCTCTAAATAGTCTAACATGTCAAGAATATTGCATCCACTCATCCAACTAAAGCAAGTCATACCAGCAGGACATTCTGAGTTTTTACCCTGAGGACAATGACGTGATATTTGGCAATTTGATTGTGCGTCTTCCCTACAGATGAGAGAAACAATGCAAAATTGAGTCTCGGGTGAAAAGATAATATTGCTAAGTGATATCACGAGCATTACCATCCTGATCCGCAAAATCTTGTGTTTTCAATCGTTTCGTAAACGAGTGGCATTTCTGTTGGAGATGTTGAGGGCGCTGGAGTTGGCTGCATAATAGAGGCGACAAGGGTTTCAACAATGAGATCATCATGTGTCAATTAGTCAAAGCCGAGCCTTTACATACCGACTCGGTGGGGTGTAGGTCATCAACAAATTTACAGTCAGTTCCAGCAAAGCATATTTTTCCTGATAATGCGTTAGTACGTAGAAACTTAACACGAAGTGTTACATAACTCATACCAAAGCACTTACCAGCTGGGCAATCAGAATCACTTCCAGAAGGACACCAGTGTGAAGTATCAGTACAATGAGCTATTGCATCATTCCAATCACTCCCACACCAGTTACTCCTCATGGGACTATTCCCATCTAATCTTGGAGGTCCGCCACTTTCTTCCTCACCTCCCCCACTGTCACCACCTGAAGATCCAACAATCATGTCAACATAATTGCAACTAGTTAAGAACGAGTAACAAGCTTCGCCATTTGGACATTCAGAACTATCACCACTTGCACAATGTCTTTCGGCACTGCAATTATCGGCCGCGTCGTTCCAACTGTTACCACAAAACCTTTGGTGCTGTGGATTGTCCTTGTCAAATAAGATCCCATCGCCTTTGGTCGTGTCGCAGAGGGTATCAGCCCAACAAATACCCGGGGGGTCGCATTCATCGTCTGTTCCTTCAGGACATGGCTGGCGATTTTGGCAATCGGTCGACGCGTCCGTCCAGTCGGAACCGCAAAAGTTGGTGGTAGATGCGTGACCGCTGGAGACTATGATGAGGATGGTTGGTAGTAACTGAAACGGTGGTTTCTCGCGGTGCATGGTGGTGATAGATTGTTAGTGGGGATTGGGTTGGGTGTGTTGTTGGTTGGATATGCTGGTTGGGAGTGGGAGGGTGGGTTCCCATTTTTTGGGCTTGCCTTGGGGCTGATTTAAAATTTTTTGCTGGCTTACAGTAAACAGTGTAGATACCTTTGTAAGTCTTATTAGTCTACCTCCTAGACCAACTCCATCTTAAAATCACCACAATGGCGACCCCGCCATCCTCGCCATACCAACAAACCTCTGCACTCAAACTGCGGCAGAACCAACAAACCTCTGCATTCAAACTGCTGCAGATACTTCATCAACACCCTACCAACTACCGACCATCTATAGCCGTGCTGTGGCGGCACTGCAGTTCCCAGACAGCAACAAGCGTCGGTCCTCACCACAGCCTGCTGGCAAATACTCTGGCCCCAACTCGCCTGTAAGGAAGCGTCCTCTTGGTGTTCGTCTATCACCACAGACCACAGAGGTATTTTACATACCATCACGACCATGGATGAAAATTGTTGATGCTGGCTAAGGACAGCAACATCTTGACGAGGAGCACCTTGCTCCTAACCCAGTGCCCCGGAACTTCCAACTACAACTACTTATCACCCGTCTGCCATCTCCTCTACCTCTATCACACACCATCAAAACCCAAATATCTGGAACCAAAACTTTCCGGTGCATACTTTGCCCCCCTCATTCTTTGTTTCTGGCCTGTTGTTAGCAACAACAGCCTTCATCTACAAAAATGGAGCCATTCTCTGTAACCCACCAATCATCAACACAATGGCTGTACCTATACCTCAGCCCTAATCTACCCTCATCTAAATAGTACCCACAAAAATTTGCACATCTGGAAAATCAGCTGGTAATGTCATCTATAGTCATAAAAACAAAAAGCAAACATTATCAGTCTTGATCTGATTTTACACAGCAGAGCATCACACTATCATGGATTGGCAAAGATGGACCACCAAGACCTGATTGCACATTGCCATGTCATTCATTGGATGCAATTGGAAAGCATGAAGAGATACAGCTGTGCCAGCCATTGACATAGGCCAAGGTTCTACCTATCTTAAGTATGTCTTATCTACTTAAAAATGAATTGAAGTTCAACTGCAACTTCAAATTAGAGCCATGAATTAATTCGTTCATGGCTCATTCAAGGCTTTCATACAGCCAATCCTTCAATCATGGCAGCCTAATTGCCATGGCCTATAACTGAACCAAATTGGCATTTTTAATCAGCCCAAGGACTCATCCTCCGACTGATCAAGTCCCATCAATGTACACAGGATGTTGACTACAGCAATTGTAGCCATTTCTACTTAATTTCAAAGTAATTTTAATGCTTGTAATTATGACATCAAATCCAAATTTATTTTTAATTTATATTCTACATTATTTTTGTCCGATTGGCCCAAGTGGCTTAGGACACTATCAATTGATAAATCCCTTTCGGGCAATACCAACCCAAGCAACCTGCATCTTCATCAACGCCGCAATTGCCATCAAGATTGTATCTCCAAAAGGCAAGATTGTCTCTCCACAAAGCATTGATCAGCTGCCCATCTTCAGCAGCTCTAAATTGATCCCCCAATACATCCAACGTCGCGGCAACTCACTCCCAAAAGGTTATTCATTCAAAAGCCTGTTGATTGTTACTTCACTTCTTTGAAGAAGCAAGCAAATAACCCTCATCCAACAGATCCCCGAAGGCCTCAAGTCTCAGGAGGTGAAACGCGGCAACGGCAGCTTCCGTCCTCCCATTCCCTACATCCCTGAGAAGCTCAAAGACTTGGACCCCGACCGGAAGGTCCCAAACATCAAGGTTGAGCTCCCAAATGGCGTCGAGAGCCGTCATCTCATGTGGGAAGGATTGGCAACAAGGAGCACTTCCTCATGGGCCAGTTTGGAAAGTATGAGGAGGCAAGGCAAAAGGTGAGCAGGGCGAAAGAGCAGGTGCAAGAACAAAAAGACCTCCGCGATGTGGTGCTCAAGCAAATCAAGAACACCGTGCTCAAATCCGACAAGGAGCCGCTCCATGAGGTGGCGGCAAAGCACAGCGAGGCAATCAAGGAGTTCAAAGCAGCAGTTGCTGCGGCCAAACAGTAGCAGGTGGCAGCGACGACCACCATCTTCTCCACGACGGCCAACTTTTTCCGGGGAGACGGCAAAACCCCGTTGGACAATATCATCCACGAGTAAACCGAAAAGGACCCATGGACGAACCTCCGTGGGGAGGAGCAGTCGGAGTCCGCGGCAAGACGATGGCAGCCTGGAACAACTGCTACATCCTCATGCTCAAGACCGTTTTTGCAAACAACCCGGCAGAGCAACAAAAATTCTATCTCACCTTGCTTCGTCTGAGCCCCAGCAAGCAGAAAGTGAGTGCTTTTCTGCAGCATTTCACAACTCTAGCCGGCTACGTTGCCGAGCTCCCCAGCCTCATCCATTCTTGCGATGCAACGGATGCAAAGAAGGCGGTGGAGCCATACGGTGATGGCAAGCTTGCGATGAACGCGTTGTATGTGATGCCTTACAGCTGGCGTACGCAGTATGACCTCGGTCATAAAGCCCCCCAAGATGTGGAGTATCTCCAAGATGCCCTTGAGAAAATCAAGGCTGCATTCCCGCTTGGTCGGGGTAATGGAAGCTCCAAGAACAATGCAAAGGGGGGCAAAATGTCTTCTATGACTGACAAGATTCCCAAGAAGAAATCTCACGCTGTGAAGCATGAGAAGCCCCCTGCGAAGTCTTGTGCTCTGTGCAAGAAGTATGGGGGCCCGCATAACACTCATAATACTAGTGACTGCAAGAAGTACGACCACCAGGGCAACTTGAAGAAGGGCTTCAAGGGTAAGAAAGATACTCCGCCCGGTACTAACAAGTCTTATGCTCAGCTTTTTGCCGAGACGGAGAAACTCAAGGCCTCTCGCAAGAAGTTGAAAAAGGCTCTAAAGAAAGGCTCTAAAGAAAACTCTAAGAAAAATAAGAAGTGTAAGTATGCTGATAGCAGTGACAGTGACAGCAGCGACTCCGACTCCAAATGAAGGTACGGGTCAAGTAGCAACAGGAAGTTAACTAAAAGGGTTAAACTTAATACATGTGTTAAAAATTACACTCCTGTTCCGAACAAAGCTGCTCACTATTCTACTCGCTTAAATGCAATGTCCTCCACTCGCTTTAAAG
>JALLPI010000218.1:0-26204 GCA_036939935.1 Cyclotella atomus | reverse complement strand
TGTGTCCTGTAGTTGCGATGTTGGAGTTGATTGGAAATTGGTACATGATGATTTTACCCAAATCAACAGTTACTCCCGTCGTACCTGGAATCGGCATCTTGTCTGGTACTCAGAACAGAAGGCATTCCATGGAGCTGTTAGAGGACTCAGAACACTCCGAGACCAATGACGTCAGAACCGAAAGAATTAAATAGACGATGTGACAGTGAGCACGGCAGATCTGCTGCATTACTTGGGAAGCTGATGCCCGATGCGATCACGGCTGGTGCTATTATGCTACTTTTAGGGATTTTGCTTCTTACACAACATCAAATGCAGTCAATTCGCCAAAGGAGCTAATCCTTGGAGAGATCATTAACAACAACGAGAGGTGAGAGAAACAACTAGAGATGAATCATTTGATCCTTTCTAGAACACAACAACCAACCATGTAACATGAATGCTTGGTGGATGCTGGAAAGAATTTTTACATATCCACATCAAGCTCTCGCTTCCAAACAACAATACAAATAATAAGAGGCCTTACATTGATGCGGCGGTTAGAGCTGTGGCCATCAGTAGGCAGTAACAATTATGCTTTGTTGATGGCCACCGCACTGTGCCGCTTGCTCTTGCTGCTGCTGTGGTGGGAAGAGCAGCTGCCACGATAGAATGTACTTTAGTGGCACAAGAGCTTTCAGTTCATTTTCCTGTGCCTCGGTCGGGCCTGCCTCCTTTGTCAACTCAACATCCATTGCAGGATGTCATCGGTTGGTGAGCTTCTGGTGCACTAAAAACACAACAAGAAGTGGAAGATGTGGAGCATTTGGGCGAGGATTTAAACAAATGTCATTTGATATGGGAGAGCATCAAAACAACATACCAACTGTATCTATCTCGCCAAACTTCAATACGAAGTGAAGTCCTTACACAGAATGGTATCATCTTTTTGACCTATTAATACATCACCCTCAATAGTTTGATTTGGATATGTGGTTGGTTGTTGTGTTTAAGAATTTCAATCGATCCATCCATTTGTCCTGATTCTTAAATGTTTCTCTCATCTTCATCTGGTTGGATGTGGCTTCTGGACGCTCCGCTTCTTCAACAAATTCATTGTATTTGATGCTTGTAGAATATGAATATGACTCTAACTTAGCACAGGCCGTAAAAGTAAGAACTACATCAGCCTCGCGGATCGCCGAACGGTTGGTGCTCTTGGCTGGTAGCGAACTTAGTAGCCATCGATCCAGTTTGGTTCCCGGCCATTGGTAGCAAATTCGATGTGCAGGCGGCTACCATCCATTTGTCTGCCATCATATTCTCTCCATGTTGGATGTAGTGACAAGTTGTGACTGGGTGAGTCTAGAATCGGTGATGCTTGTAGCTGCTGCTTTGATGGCAATGCTGATTCTGCGACAGTTTGACTGTCATGCAAGCCACCACGGTTTGATGGCCCCCATGGTTATGTATGGATGGTATTCGTATGGGCACCAGCAGCCAGCGGCTCATTGTTTCAAAGTGAGCTGGGTGGTGGTGGTGATGAAGCAAGCAGTAGAAGTGGAAGGTGTGGTGAAAGAGAGAGTGTATGTGAGTGTCTGTCAAAGTCTGCTGAGATCTGTCCAGATCTGCGAAGATCCACCAAAAATTGGCATCATCATTTGTCCGCTATTTATACCTACTTAATGTTTCTGTTGAGACACGAAAGATTTCTTGGCCCGGCAGTTTTTTTGGCCAAAACGTGAAAATCTCCCTCCAACACAACTCACCCTGAATCGCGTGACAACATTTTCTCTACTTTTAATTATTCCCGCAAAAGTTCACTGTAATCCTTGAGTCTTGCAGAATTTCTGCACTTCTTTGCTCATGCTTCAATTGGCTTCAAGTGGCATTGTGGCGGGAAGGTCTATTCTCTCTCTTCCCACTGACAGGTGAAATAATCTATGATATCTTCATCGTCGTCACCGGGCTTTCTATTTTTGGGGCATCCACAGAAAGGACTATTTTCTGGAAGAGGCAGCTCCATACACTTTAATTCACAGAAGCTGCATAAAAAAGAAGGTCTAATCCAACCCTCCTCGTAAATCCGTGAGTATACCCTTTGGTACTCTGCACTATTATGATCAGCAACTGTATCGGGCACACCAATGTGATCAAGGTTTGCCCATTATGTTCGTAGCATTATTGACTTTGGAAAGCGGACAATTCCCTCCACGGCAGCTTGTATGTCCTTGAAAGAAGCTTCCAACCTTTCTCATATTCAGGCTCTAGCTCCGTGCATCTTTCAGCTGCAACATATCCTTGTTTGAAGCACACAGCGTCATTGAGTGAACTTTCAGCGAGTTTGCCATGTATGACATAATTGTTTCTGTTGCACTTTGTTGCCTTCCTTTACCATTGCGATGCCGTTTCCCAATCTTTCTCATTATAATGCTTGTCACCGATCTCTACGAGTTCATTTGTACGTTGTGTTACTCCATCAATATATGGAGAGGAACAGGATTCTTCTTTTTCTCGTTTTGCAGCGTCTAGAATCAACTTTTAGAAATAACTCGTGTTTCTTTGTGGTTGCATTGGTGGCTGGAGTATAACCACGGTCATCGCTTATATCCACAGTTGCCCCAGCTTCAATTAAGGCCTTAATTACTGCAACATGTCCATGGCTGTAGACAGAATGATAATTTACGCAAATAAAAGGTAGTCAGATCCAGAAGTTTAACTTGTGATTTGCAAAGAAGACACATAATCTCAGGTCCATATCTGCGCCTGCATTTTTCAACACAGATATTATTTCTGTTGCTAGGTTCGAAATTCCGGAAAATTCCTGTCGAAATTCCGGTTCCAGGCCATCTTCCGGGATTTTTGGTCCCGGAGTCGCCGGAATCATTTTTTAGGTATCGCTTTTTCTGGACTTTTTAATTAAGGAGACCGAGATGTGACAGTCGTATCATCAATTACTTAACATTAATGACCTTTGATAGTCATCTGTGACACATAAAAACTCCGGAAATGACCGGAACAAAATCGAAGTTTCGGTCAGAATTCCGGTTCCGGCTATATTCCGTGTCCGCGACCGGAAGGAATTTCTCCAGAATTTTGAACCTAGTTCTGTTGCTTTTGACTCTGAAACTCGATGACTGAGGGCAAGAATATGCAAAATTCCCGCTGTGTCCCTGTCCAAATTGTTGATGCAGCGTTTTTGTTTTTGGCTGGTGTGGTTCTCTTCAGATGGGTTCAATAACTTCTCCGACTTAAATAGAGCGCCTATGGGATGTGCAGTCCAGTTTCGTTTGGTGCATATGTCATCATTTGGTTAAGCCGAGAGGCCACCTGCCATCATCATTTCGAGGGAATTCATGCTGCTTTAGATGGCACCGAGCTGAGCAATTGATCCTTTGCACCGTCGACCGTCGTTGTCTTTGGTGGTGTCAGTTTCCTTGTTAGGTACTTATAGGTAGTACCATACGTACCATCGAGGGTGAGATAGATAGGCGTTGATAGGCGTGAAGTGGGATGGGATACGATATGGGATCTATGGAAAAGGAAAGCATAATAGACTTGCCTGTCGTGGTGTGACTGATCAAAAGCCAAATCCTTGCTGGTGGGAAGCTATGAGGCATCACTCCAACTCATTTCACTGAATAGTAAAGCAATGTTGTTAACAGACTTCTTTCCAAAACTTTTAAGTTTAGGCAACAAGAGGACACTTTTCTTCACGTCATTGGCGGCATTTCAATTGCTGGTGCCTACCTGCTCAAAGGTCTTGGGCGGGTCCTTAATAAATGCGACGACAAATGTATCAAGTCAATCTGCATTGGCACTGGTATTATTGCAATAATGACATTGACAAGGATAAGAAAATCACATCAGCATATGCAATCGGTTTCAAAGTGGGGCATCTCGAGTTCTCTTTTGGGACGCGGCTAGCAGGTATACGGTTCATTGAAAGGTACATAGATGATGCAAACGACGCCACCAATACTTTGCGCAAATATATCAAACTATGGTTCGGACAGACAAGCACATACATAAATTCATAATTGAAAATGGTGGCATGGAAACAATGGTTAAAGCCATGAAAAGGTACAATAAAGAAAGCGATGGAGTGGCAGCTAGCGGTTCAGGTCTAATCGAGGCTGTGTGTGGATGCAGCAGTGAAACTGACAAAAAGCTTATGGAATGTGGTGCCATTCGAATGCTTGTTGAAGCTATGAAGCAGTGGCCCGATGATGAAGAAGTTCAGGCTCAAGCAGCTCAAGCATTGAATAGACTTGCCGCTGGAAAATTTTGTGTGATTCACAAGAAGATTATTGATGTAGGTGGTCTGGTGGCATTGGCAGAGGCTAGAACGAGGCATCAACATGATGTTCGAGTACAGCAGCCAACAACTCAAGCAATCATGTCACTTTTAAGTCAAATACCAACATGAAGGACTGAATATGCAACTCATTGATTGTCATTGTCATTTCAGCCAATGACACATAACTTTTTGGTCTTGTTCATGATAGAGATGTATTGTGCTAAGTATTGAATTTTGCAGAAGACAAGCTAGCAAGAAACTCCTTGTCTTTTTCGTCAAGCCCATCATCATCTATGCTGCTTCTCCTTTTGCTCTTTCTTCTCTTGACCTTTGATGTCCTTTTCTTCGTCCGTTTCTTGTGGGTATTATCCTTTGTAGTCTTCTTGCTATCCGTCACAGCATGAGACCAGCTCTGGATTCGATTTTCTGTATCAGATCGAGTCATATCTATCCCAGAGACTTCCGCAATCTTCAAGACAACTTGGTTCATATAGCTGATCTGTTCTACGCGATCGCTAGATGATGAAATGCCTATCGAGGTTTGATATTCTGCTAGAGTGCATTTCAGTTCAAGGCCTAAGATTTTTAGGACCTTCTCTCTCTGCTCGCCAGAAAGTTGTTTTGACTTGTTGTCGGGCATCTGTTCGTCATGACTTGTTTCAGGCGGAGTGACAGCTTGTTCTCCAGATATTTGAGAATGGCTGGGCATAGACTTGTCATCATTTGTTTCAATGGGAGTATTCAGGTTGATATCACCAACATGAGCATCATCTTCAGATTGAGTTGTTCTTTTCGAGTCAACACTTGCACTTTCGGGTTCAACTGAATTCTTCTCTCGCAATCCATCAGCACCATTCACGAGGGCACCTTCATTTACTTTGCGCTTTGAGTCTTGGTCTGCCAAAGAACCACTACTTGTTTCATCAGCTTCAATACGGTCTGACTCTGTCGTATCAAGTTTTGAATCCATACTGGTCGAATCATTATCTGTCGATATAGCATACTCGGCAGAAGGATTGAACGCAAAGTTGTTCAAATGATCTCGAACTGCTTCCTCTTCATTCTCCAGCAATGCACTGTTCGAAGTGACGGCAGACATGGCATCTTTCAACTCGCGCACTTCCTTTTGCAGTGACTCTAGCCTCTTTTGTCCTTTTGCCACAATCTCTTTGATTTCAGAGTCAATAGCCATGAGCTCATTCAGACACCGCACTTCCATCTGCTGCCCGGCAGATTCTCTATCAGCCAGTTCATGCTCCAATGCATTAATTGCAGCATCATTGAATGCCTTTGATACTGCCAATCGTTGTTCATATATCCGTTCAAGATGCATGGCTTTTAACAATTTAGCTCGTCCTCTAGTAACCTTTGCTGGAGGTGGCGGCGGCAATGCCTCTGGGGGTATCTCATCTTCAACCTGTTGCGAAAAACGTCGTTGCATGCGATGCTGGGTGCTCGGATCAAATCTTTCAAGTGCTGAGATGTATTCTCGTAGATTATCATCACCTGCCATGACAAGTCGTGCCACACTGAGTTTCAGCTTAGATTGTTCGCACTGCCGCCGAATAGACTGAACAGACAATTCGTGTTCGACCTTTTCTTGCTCGGTTTTTGCTTTGATATATGATAACTTCTTTTCTAACCGAATCTCATCGTCTTCTTCGTTCTCTTCTTCGTCCTCATCTGAATCAGTAGTATCTTCATTCAAATATGTTGTCACGTTGCTTCCACTTCTAGTCAAAATCCCTTCCTCTAGCAGATTCACTCTCTTTTCCAGCTCTTTGATTTTGGTTCGATAGTTCGTTTCGAGTCTACGCCGTTTTCTCTCGAGCTCTTTGCCTCGTTTGACATATCGAGCCTCGGCCTTGTTCGAGTGGGATGTGATATCGACCAAATCTTCACAGAGAGATCCTACAATTTCATCTCCTGTCTTTTCAAGCACTGCCAATCGTTTCTCAAGAGACTTGGTCCTTTCTATTGTTTCTCGAAGACGCGATTGTAAATGTGTTAGATACCGTTCTAACGCATCCTGATTTGTCCACAACAGCTTTGACGGGTGATTCTTTTCATTTTCCTCAAAATCAATGGATAAATTCGGATCCAGTGATTGCACCACGTCCACATACTCCTCCAACAGCATGTAGGCCTTGTGACTCGATGCTTTCTTCTTGTCACTTCCCGCACCAGCATCCGCACCACTGCTCAAAGAAAGTCGCGGCAGCTCCCGAACCAGTCTCCCCGCAATTCTTGCAACTTTATCATCACCATTGCCACTGCTGAAATCTTTGTTCATCTCCCCTTCGACTACACCCAGTTCTCTTTCGAATCTATCACGTCTTCTATTTAAATCTAATCGCTCTAGACCCCAGATGTAGGAAAGTGTTTTAGACTTTCGACCTGCATCCACACAGGAATTGGAGAGATATCTCAATGCCTGGTGACGAGCTCTTGTTCTTTGATCTAATGATGAATGATGAGATATAGAAGAATAGGAGGAGCTACTAGAGGAAGATGACGAGCTATCATCGTCGTCTGTGTAAGTTTTGTCCTCGTGGATTGTGTGCTGTACCAATTCTCTTCGCGATGTGCCAAGATGCTGTGGATTTTCATTGGTCAAGGATCTAACGCTACGAGAGAGCGACCTATCTGAATTGTTTAAGTTGGATCTATCTGATTGGTTTAAGCTTCCCCTACCCAACCAGCCTTTGATATTGCCTAGTAGACCAGAGGGTGCTCGTTCTGTTGGCTGAGCAGCAGCAGCAGCAGCAGGAGCAGCGAAGTCTTCTTCACTTTTGTTGGGTGATGTTTCTTTATTCGCACTGACGCCAAGTCTTCGATTTCTCTCGCTTTGAATCAGTTCAGCCATTTGATCTGTCGATCGGTCCGGCACTGATCTTGATTTGGGTGAACCATTTCGCTGCCTCGCAGAAGCAGAAGCAGAAGCAGCTGCTGATGAATTAGGATCATCAAAGTCCTCATGAACCGCAAGACCGTACTCTTCGCCCTTCTCCCAGGGATGTTGCCTCTTGTCGGATAGAGAAGACCGCGATGGGGTGACATTGTCGAGGTGTTGGGGTAGGTACGACCCCTCGATTTCGGCGGAGCAGGAGGATTCGATGTCGGATTCGTCGTCGGCTATGTGTGTGGGGTAATACATGGCTCAATAGGCTGGGTGCATATCTTGTCATGAAATTAAAATGAACTATAAAGCATGAAAGGGCAGTTCAATGGCGGCTCGTACCCTCAGAAACGGAGGAAGGGCATTGAAGAGCGTCGCGTATGATGTTGTCTACTACTTAGACCTGTCTCATCCGCCCTTTTTCGCCCAGATGCCCATCCTGGGCAACACACAACCACAACAAGAAACAAGAACAAAAGAATGACTTCTCTCATGCCCGCGGGGGTACCGCCGGACCCGAAAATCTAAAAAATACCTTTCAATAGGTAAAAGATACCTTTAAACGCCCCGATTCTCGCCAATTGAAATTCCTTGAAAGCGGGTGCTAATGCGTCATATTACGGGTTGAATCGGTACCCCCGCGGGCTGAGAGAAGTCCTCAAGAACAAAAAGTGTAAAGTTGAATCTGATCCGCCGAAGTCGAAGTCGTCTTCATTCAGATCTGTTGGCACGTATCTCTCTAGAGCTTGAGCCTGCTTGAGCAATAGCCGCAGATCTAGAGAGGTTGCCTGTAAACAAAATGAAAATGAAAATAACACTGGCATCTGCCTCTGCAGTCGGGATCTATCTTGCCGCATCTGCTCCATCAACATCATCCGCATTCAGTCCTTCAAAAGATACTATATCCCGACAAAGACAAATTGCAAATCCTACTTCACCAAACCTAACATCAATGCATCAAAGCAAAAAGAATGAAATGAACAATGAGCTAGACGAATTATCTCCTCCATCAATATCATTCACCAAAAATTCAATCCTATTCGGAGAAGATCCACCAACAGAAGCAAACAATGTTCCACTATTGCTTTGGCAAGAAACTAAAACAGTCTTACCGAATTTTATAACCGGAGCATGGAATGAGAAAGATGGTGATCGAGATCCTGTAGAATATTTGTACAACTTGGTATTCGTGAGATTGCCAGTAGTTCTGATGGGGGTTGTGTATCTGAACAATCTTTTGCATGGCCACGGTTTGTATATGAACTTTGGACACGGTAGTGCACCTTTTGAAGTTCCTGCTGTGATTGTGTTTGGGGTCATTTACGTTATTCTTCGATAACTGCAGGGGTATAAGCATTCAAGAATTATGTTAGTTAGTTGCTGCAGCTGCATGCTTCTTATTTGTATTCGTTGACTTTGCTCTCACATTTCCTTTTTCCACATGAAACACGAATCCAGCCTTGCTCAACTTTTCAATCCTCTCTTCGGTCAAGGAAGTCTTTTCTCCATTCAAGTACTTTTTATAAAGCCGCCGCTGACTCTCCGCCCATCCTTCCAGTGGACTGTAGTTCTTACCACCACGACGGATTGCGCCATGACCATTCAATGCAATCCATTCGCAGAGCTCGTCGTACTTGATCTGCCAGGTATACTCTAATGGATCCATGATGAAGTCTTCGGCGTCCAGTAACTGTATTCTTTCTTCGTTCATGGCAGTTTGGTACTTTCGTATTGTCTGTATTTCACTCTCGTCTAATCTTTGCAGAAGACTCTCATCTTGCTCGAGCCTTTTCTTGGCCATGTACTTTTTGTAATCTGCGCGTTGCTTCTCTACCCATTTGTAAAGACTGCCGTATTCTTTTGGAACTAAAGAGTCACCGTGGTCTCTCCTGTACTTTTTAAGCTCTTCGAGGCGTTCCAGAAAGGAAGCTTCGTGCACGTCCCAGATAAAGTTCACATCGTTTAGTTTTTGTATTCGTTCAGGTGATAGACTGGTCTCCGAATCAGAAGAAACGTTACCACCAAGTTGTTGTTTGTAAGCTTTGTAGTTGCGGCGCTGTAGCAGATAAAAGGTTAGTAAGGTTAGTAACACATCTGACACGTGACGCTGACACACAGAGTGCTCACCTGTTTATGAACCCACAGTCCCAAAGACTCGTTCTCAAGATATATGTGAGGAACCAATGCATTTCCATGTTTCTCTATGTACTTCAGAAGCTCTATTAAGAATGGCGGTTGTGTTGGTATTAGTGGATGTTGTACAAGTGCGTGGCAAAGAAGATTCAACATTTCCTTGCTTACCTTCATATCTTGTGTTCCAAATGTGTTCTGGGACATTCCAAACAAAGCCAATTGATTCTAATGCTGTTTCAACAAATAACACGTCATATTCTACATTGGAAGTATGCATCTCAATGAAAGAATAGAGCCAATAGTAAGATGACTTACCTTCAATCTTTTCATCAGTCATCATCATAATAAACTTTCTGAGATGCGAGTTAGGATTTCTGGTATCACCATCAGGACAATTCTTCTCATATTCCAAACGCATTCTATATGCTTGTCGATTGTTATCTACCCAATATCCAAGTGATGGGTTGTCAGGATATGTTGTAGGAACAAACGTATCGCCATGCTCTAACTTGTAATCTTTGAGTTGTTGGAACATTGTGTCCCATTGGGTTGTAAACGGGCTAGCCTCGTTGCCTGCTTTGGTGTTTGTATCTGTACCAAGACGCCGCATTAATATTGTATCATGATTGAAGATGGTTGTATTTAAACATATATTAAGAGCCGGTTCGCAAATCGACCTATAGCATGCATGCATCGTTGGTATTGGCATCGTACCGGGGCCAACGCGTTGGGCATTGTTGTTTGGAATTGACTTTGAGCAGACATGGCGAGCTCGCCGTATTGCTTGCATCTGCATAACTAGTGGCTCAGTTCTCCCTAGAGTGACAGGCGATTTCTCTCTAGAGCGGTTGTCTCGGTTGGAAGTTCTGTTGCTTGGTGCCTTTTGGTAGCTCTTGGTGCTGGTGCTTGCTTGAGGGCGGCTGGCGTTGGCGTGGTGCGGGCGGGATGCGAGATACGGGTTGCGGGTGGGATCGGGACTTTTGATGGGAGACAAGCTGAAACAGGAGTGAAGTGAGCGAGGGAGGATGAAGATCAATCGCTGAGATGCCAGCCTCGAATGAAGGCCACTTTCAACATCAGCGCTGCAGCACTGTGTCTATTCCTAAGGGCTGGTGATACATTTATAGTTCAGCGGTTGACGTTCGGTCAACCTATCAATCAACGCCACAGGAAGTAAACTTGTTGGCCATCATCGCTACTTCGTCATGTTGCTACTAATGCGCAGAGCAAGATCTTAATGCGAAAGGATTGCCACCATTGTTCAGTTTTAACTTCACACGCTCGTATGGAAGATGTAGGTGCACCAAACGACAATGAGCCACAACCTCCAGTTGCGTTTCGGAACGAAACGTCATCTATCCTGGCAGGTGTCATCGATGACAATACGACAATACGCCAATCTCCATCATCACCATATCCACTTTTCAATCCACCACGAGCCGTCCCGGACCCTTTTGGATGGATGCGTGACGATTCTCGATCAAATGCAACTGTACTGGCACATCTTAAAGCTGAGAATGAGTATTGTAGACAAATGACAGAGCATCTTGCTGCACTTAGAGAAGAATTGTAACAGGAATTCTTATCTTTCATATGTGAAACTGATTATACAGTTCCTGTTGCCATGGGTGCGTATTGGTATTATGAAAGATTAGAACAGGGTCTAAGCTATCCGCGGTATTGTCGTGCTCCTAAAAATGACGTGTATCCGCCTGAAATCAATGCAGATTGGAACGAATCAATGCCTTTATTGCCTGGAGAAGAAGTATACTTGGATGTACCTTCGATTGCTCGGAATAAGACTTATCTTGCGGTAGGTGCTGTTGTCATATCTCAGAATCAGGAATACGTAGCCTATAGCGTGGATGAAACTGGAGATGAGATGTGTCACTTTTATGTCCGGCATATTGCCTCTGGAAATGAATGGGTTCTACATGATAATGAAGACGAGCTCAAAGGATCTGGTGCAATCGAATGGGATGAAGTGAATGCAGGCATCTTTTATGTGACACTTGATGCAACTCAGCGACCTCATCAAGTGTATTATAGAAGGTTGTTTGAGTCGGATGGGAGATACATTGAATCCGAGAGACAAAGTGACGAGCTGCTGTTTGAGGAAAAGAATGGTCTTTTCAACATTTATATTGCAAAAACGATGGATAGAAAGTACTTGTTGATATCGAGTACATCGGCTGAGTCAAGTGAAGTTCATTTCATTGATTTCCATTTGCAGTCAAATGTCAGTCCTTGTGCAAGTGATCTTCGATGTATTGCGCCTAAGAGACAAAATGTACTCTACCGTCAACTCACGCTCAAGGTTATTGGCGTTTACAAACAAACTTAGGCAATTCTCTCAATCTGAGCCTTAAGGTATGTCCTGTTGGAACAGAACTTGATCCAGACGACGGCTGGAGAGATTTGACACTATGTACTACTGGGATTGCAGTATTCGACGGAGGAGACCAGAGATCGTTGGACAATGTAATAGTGTTCGATGGACCACCAATAACCTCGAATGATAGATCAGGGCCATTTGTTTATGCTGTAGTTAGAGGGAGAGAAGATGGGTTGCCTCGTGTTTGGATACTTGATTTGATTGATGATTGGTCAAGATAGATACAAATACCTCAGGGATCTTTCGTTCGACTATGCATTCATTATTGATCAACTTCAACCCGGGGCTTTGTAGCAGCTTGTATGAGAAATAGTATGTCTAAACACGTGCTATTAGTAGAATGAATCAATGAATTACATTAACATCGTTTCGAGCCATGCGAATGGCCCGCTATTTACAGTTCGTCAAGTTGGTATTCACCACGGTAACAGCCTGGCGAGGAATCAAATGGATCATCACAAATACAGGAGCGCTTTCCCTCTCTGTCTCTGTCACAAACTCCTCTGCCAGAACAATTTGACGGGCACGAAAGGCTGGAAGTGCGAAGTCTTGTCAGTTGAGTGCTAGTTACAAGCAAAGTGTGAACAAGTAGAAAATATGAACTTACCTTGGACAAACGACCGCAATTTTGGGGCACTTGATCTGCAATCCATTCTTTGTGTCGATAATTTGATCATCTTTCTGACATGAAAACATCTGACCTTCATAGTATACATCTATTGAATTATTGGCTTCATTGCATTCGCCGCGAAGACACATGGGCTCTCCCTTGTCTGTGTGAAAACATTTGCTTGATTTGCCAAAATATTCGCCTCCTGTTGCCATGAAAGCTGAGCTATCAGTGCAGCTAATGGCTTCACGGGTGTGCATTGGACAATAGCTAGTTGTACCATCTGATTGTTGAGCCTGGAACGTGGTCGTGAGCATCAAGTTAGAGGATATGTGGAGTAAGGTTCAATACAGTGCATGTAAAAACTCACCACTGAATCTAAGAAGTCACATTTTGCTTTGTATGAATGAGATGCATCGCATCCCATCTCTCCAATTTCAGTGCAATGAAAGGCCGAAGAACCACTGTCAAGCTCTGAGTTGAGTTCATCGAAAACACAACCACTGTGAGCGAATTGACAGCCTGCGCCCCGTCCAAATGATGTTTCAGTTGAGGACTTGTAGTTGGCCGTGTACCATGAAGAGTCTTCCAGTAGAGCGAGTGTGAGTGGTGATATTGTTGGTCCTTTCATCGATTTGGTCTCGAATCTTGTCATTTCTTCGCTGTAAAAAAGGTGCTGTTGGAAAACGAAGGTGATCTGTTTGGAACTGTCTATAAACAGGTGATGAAGTAACTCAATTACAACACTTACATCATCAAGAAAGCCACCAAAGCATCCAATACTATCTATGCCCTGTTCCAGTCTTGCTCCGGTCAAAATCATACAATCAAAGTGATTGCGAATTATCTCGGTGACCCGTGGTGTTCTGATCTCATAAAAACGATTACCATCTCGGACATCTTCAAAGATGATGTTGGGGACCTCCAGTATCTCCTCTTTGCCGTCTGCGCATGTCAGACTCTTTTCGGTAGATCCATATCTTGACATGGTTTGAGGATCCATGTAATATCTGAATAGAGATGTGGATGCGCCAAGGATACGGCCAGTTTCAGTAGTTAGATAACTTGAGTACTCTCTTGTAGTGAAATCATGAAGAGACGGCATTCCTTGTGTTTTTTGCAGCAAGTCTTTTGTGCAAATGTTGATATTGCCAACAAGAGGTCGAGTGTGCTAAGAGAAAGAACACGTGAATGTTCAGCGATAATGATTAAATTATTGACATATGAATATGATGATTACCGGTGCATCTTTGTCTTACCTGATCAAAGTCACAAACAGCAGAATGCATCAGAGCGCCACCGCAAAATGTATTATCACTACTGACGTAAATCATGATGTCTGCATCTTCGATACCATTCTCACGATCTAACGCAGGAACCGCGGCAGCACCGCAACTCTCAACAGTGGGGTAAATTTTGTTTGGGACGGAAGTCACCGTCAAAGCTTCGGACCACATATCTGCAGCTGCGGAAAATGATGTCTCCATCAGCTGTTCTAGCAACAACAATTCATTGGCATTAGAAGTACCTGCGCCAGTAGCAAGAGCATACTTCACTCGCAAGGGTTTCCTGGTTCCTTCTTTGATAGTATCATAATCGATGAGAATTTGCTGATGAGTTTGGACATCTCGCACCTCCAATCCGACAAAGTACCTTCCGTTATCGAGATCGGAATTGGTTCGTTCCATCATTGGCGATGTGTGCCTTGAGGATTTGAGAGCATGTAGACTTGAGCCAACATCGGCTTCTTCTTCTGCCTCGGAGTCAAAGCCCCATGACATAGACGAACGAGATTCATCTGTGAGAAGCAGAGTTCGTTCTTGACCTTCTGTCATGGCTAGATTTAGCATGGCTTGATTTGTGCCGGCAAACGCAAATGGTCTACTAGGCAGTTCATCATTTTCTTGTCCATCAGTAGTAAGAAGCAGAGTATTACTTGCCATTTCAGATGATTCACTGCCTTGATTCTGTGCCTGTGCCAAATTCTTCATCGCTTGATTAATACCAGAATGGGCAAACAATCTACCGTCATGTGCGTCCTCGACGGTGCTTAGCAACAGGGTATCCGCGTCGGAGGAATCATCTTCTTGTTTTACTGCCCTGGCTAGGTTCTTCATTGCCTGATTGATGCCAGCAAATGCAAACAATCTACCGCTCTTCGCGACATCATTTGTCTCCTCTTTGAGAAGTAGAGTCTTACTGCCCACAGCAGTTTCAACTGGCGCATCTTGGTCCTCTTCTGTCTTGATGAAATTCTTCATTGCTTGACTTATGCCAGCAAATGCAAACAATCTACTATCATGTGACTCGTTATCATCGTCTGGTTCATCAGGCACAACATCATTTGTGTGCTCCTTCAGAAGAAGAGACCGGCTTCTCCCAGCAGTTTCCGCTGGTCCATCTTCATGCTGCTCTGTCTTGATGGTATTCTTCATTGCTTGACTTATGCCAGAATATGCAAACAATCTAACATCATTTGACTCATTCTCATCATTATGTCCATCACTGCGAAGGAGCAGACTATCTTTCCCCAATTCACCACCCAGTCCATCCTCCTCCCGTTCTCCTTCTCCCTTGACAAGACTCAACATAGCCTGATTGGTACCGGCATACGCAAAGACATTACTACTCTTGTGAATAATCACATCATCACTCGCTCTTATCCCACCCGCAGCAGCAGTCTCTTCTGCAACCTCAATCTCTGCATTACCATTATCCTTCTTTTCCAAATCGGCGAATTTCCAAATAGCCTCATTTGTCCCCGCAAAGGCAAAGACATTAGGGTGAGCCCTTTCTCCCTCTTCGGTGTCTTTCATTATACCCATAAGACTTGCACCAATGGCAGAAGGCAATGGAATATTTGATTCGTAATCGTCGTCTAACGGTTTAGAATGGGATGAATTATGCTTTTTACTCTTTGCCGACGAAGAGGTTCGAAGGTACTTGATGTTCCCGTCATCGTCTATGGACTGAGCAATGACGTTGGATGTCATGGAGGAGAGGAGGATGAGGAAGCTGGAGAGTGCCAAGAGGAAGAATTTGGGGGAGGGGATGGGTAGATGGGATGTGGAGAGTGAGTGCTGAATGTAAATTAATTTTCTGCGTCTGGGCGGTGAGTGTGTTGCACTGTTTTTAGTTGAAGGTAATATTGTGCAGTACAGTGGTATTTTACATTGGAAACTGTTGACTGCAGTGGGCGTTTGGTGTGTTGTTGGTGCAGATATGCATTGACTGTGTGCTGCTAGCCCAGATATATTTATATTCATCTCTTCACTCTGCGTACTTTGTGATCTCTGAACTTTGGCTTGGGATAAGCTGCACATATCGCAGTTTGGCCGATACAGACCTGAGCTATCGATGAGCTCCTGTGCTCTTGTCATGTTGTGTCTGTTGTTATTTGTTATCGCTGCTGATTCGTCCTTCATTTTCTCTCATTTTTCTGATTTTGTTGGAGAGAGAGAGAGTGTGAATGTAAATGATCGTGAAATCCCGGGACATTTTCGGCTGCTTGAGGCATTCTCCGATGTCTATTTTTACTGATTATCTTCTGGGCCAAATGACCGTTAAGAAGCCCACGTGAGTGTCTGCCAACGCCCACGACAACAACACAGATTATTAGTTACCCTCTCTGCCTCTCTCTCTAGAGAGTAGAGAGAGCAGAGAGAAGAGAGAGAGAGAGAGAAAGCTCATAATACACGTAGTGACCAGTGACCACCACACACAACATGTTGTGAACTTACCATTCCCTTGCAAAATGCAGGCTCCAGAACTTCCACCTATGGAAATGGACTCACAAACACACCGCTCCGTCGCGGAGCTAATGGCTCAACTGAGCTCCGCCGACTCCATAACGGACCCAACTCAACGCGACGCTGCATTAATCGATTCCCTCCGAACCATCCGCCAAGAGTTGGACATGGCCCAAAAAGAGAGCAACGCTGCCAAAGCTCGATTGGACAACGCACAAGACGTGTTTAATCTAGCCGCTCACTATCTAGCCGGGGGAAGCGTTCCTCTCGAATCTTCTCGCACGGAGGATGCTGCATCATCCCATCATCTGCACACCTATAATACTACAAAACCGTCACCATTACGTGAACCTAGTAGAACGAAGCTAACTCCCAAAAGCTACGAAGAATCCCTCGAAGAACCACTCCCCACCAATCCAATCCTAATGCCACCCACCTATACATCCGGCGCCGACCTCACCGAAGAAATGACATCGGCCCATCGCGAATCCTTCTACAGAACCCTATTAGGCATCTCCTCCTCCGAAGTAGACTCCTACATCCCCAACGAAAAACAACCCAATCTTCGCTCCAAAGCCCAATTAGTGGAGGGTATGCACATAGTCGAACATTGGTACACCGGAGCCGACGGATTAGACGTCGGTGCCTTTCGAAGCAAGCATAAAACATGGTATACGAGGATGAAACCCAATACGTCGAATTTGGGCAGACGAACAGGGATACATGTCCGGGCATTGGCTCCATCTCTCGATAGTGAAGGAGGAGAGACGGTGCTATGTCGATTTAATAAGGAGGGGAATAGGAGTATTGTGTATTTGGATGTGGGTAAAGTTTATGATGCGCTGTTTGAGATTCATTCGATGGATGGGCATAAGAGTCGAGAGGTTTGTAAGGCCAAGGTGGATGAGTTGTATGCTAATGTTCCGGATGGGCAGGTGAAGGTTTTTATTGAGACTTGTCCTATTTGTGTGGAGAGGAAGGAGGAGGGTAAGGTTGGTCCGGTGGTGAGGTTGGAGGGGCTATAACTGTGTGTGGTTGTGACTTTTTGAAGTTTGATGCTGCGGCTTTTTTGGCTGTAGCCGTGTGGTTTTCTTCATAATATGGCAATGATGTGAAATGCATAATCATAAGACAGACAACCAAAGGAAGTAATGTAACGGCAACAAACTAATATTACGTTACAAATGATAAATACAACAACACAAGCACTACTTTCACTTTACTCAAAACAGTACAGTTTACAACTCAGCCAACCCCACAAGCGAAAGCCCAAATCCAACACCAGCAACCACAAACCTAAAATGATGCAATCTACAAAACCCCTTGGTCGTCTCCTTCACCTCCTCACAACTCTCACTTCTCAACAATTCAATATCCTCTTTCAAAACAACTCCCGTATACGGTCCAATACATCCCAATAACGCCACCCCAATCGCAAATTCGCCATCACTTGTCATTCTATAAGCGACTAAATTGGATAAAACCGAAGAGAATAGCATGGGAAGCATTAAATCCCGTCCGTGTGGCCACCATGTTGCGAAATGATTTTGAATTAGGGATGTTTTGGAGTTGTGGACGTGAGAGAGGAAGGAGCGGACGTCGACGAAGGAGACGAAGGTTAGACAGCCTGTGGTTAGGCCGGAGGTGGCTGTTGCTAGGATTGCTGACAGTTTGGTGTTGGTATTGTCATCTTTGAAATGGAGGAGAGATTTCGGGAACTCGGGAACTGCAAGATGGCAATCCAAGGTAACTCATGATTGTTATACTTCGTGTACCTGTAATGTATTTTGCGACCAGGATGATCTCGCAGCCATCCCCATCACCTCGCCTCCGCCCTCCGCATCCTCACATCAAGCTCCATCAACCGACTCTCCATGACAACCGCCCCATCATAGCAGCCATCCAGCATGCCTCCCAAAGGCAAAAAGACGCCCAAGCTGGAACCAGGCCTGCCCCACCCACCCAAAGAAGCCCCCACAAAAGTAATCTACCCCCGCCGCTCCCTCCCCACCCTCCATCCATCCACCACTCCCAAACTAACCGGCTACGTCCGCACCACCCCGCCAGGCCACAACCTCACCAACACCGCCAACTACGACTCCTTCACCTCCTACCGCTCGCACCCCACCCGGCAATACACCCACCCCATCGAGGGCTTCCATCACATCCTCGGCAATGAAGACATTCGCCAAGTGGACTCCATCCCCATCGGGGGTCGCATCCCCTCCATTGATGGGCCTTATACTACAGAAACAATGGAGTATGAAGAAGAAGAAGCCCTCAAAGCTGAACTAGCCTCCCGTCGCTGTCTCTTCACCGATAATACTACAAGTTCAACTAATGCAGAAGACACATCCGACGGAAGAGAATACGGCTCCTCCAAAACACCGCTCGACGCACCCATCGGCTCTTTACGTGACAAATGGCGGTTACTTCCCCATTTCCTATCCGTCCGTTCGTTAATGCGTCAACATATAGACAGCTATGATCATTTCGTTAACGTTGAATTACGTCAAATTGTCCAATCTCCATCGGCATGCGAAATACGATCGGATTACGATCCCAAATTTTATCTACGTTATACAGACTGTTGGATTGGTGAACCTTCAATAGAAGAAGATTCCTATTCGACTACGGTGCAGGCTACACCTTTTCAGTGTAGATTACGGGATTGTACGTATTCGGCGCCGATTTATGTGAATGTGCGGTATACTAGGGGACGACAGATTGTGGTGAAGAAAAAGGTTGTGATTGGTAGGATGCCGATTATGTTGAGGAGTAGCAAGTGTTTGTTGGCCGGGAGGAATGAGAGGGAGTTGGGTGCTATGAAGGAGTGTCCTGTGAGTACATTTGATTTGTGCAGTTTGTGTTGTCTGTTTGTGTGCCATTGCATGTCATTGGTTGTGTACAAGGCTGTATGATTGTTTCTCTAACTCTCTTGTGTCAACTCTCATCCAAATATACTACCACACACCCAATATATTATACAAACCAGTACGATCCAGGAGGATACTTCATTATCAAGGGAGTCGAAAAAGTCATCCTCATCCAAGAACAACTCTCCAAAAATCGCGTCATCATCGAAGAAGATGCCAAAACCAAATGCGTCTCTGCCTCCATAACCTCCTCGACGCGAGAACGCAAATCCAAAGCCTACATCTTTATCAAGAATGGAAAGCTATATCTCAAACATAATACGTTGGCGGAAGATGTACCCATCTGTGTCGCAATGAAGGCTATGGGAGTCGAGAGCGATTTGGAATTTGTTCAGAGTGTAGGATCAGAACCGGAGGTGATTGATGCATTGGCATTGAGTTTGGAGGAACCGGTGAAATTGGGTATCGCTACGCAGAAGCAGGCTTTGAGGTATATTGGGAATAAGATGCGGGCCAAGAGTGCGTTGAATTCGGGAAAGGGTGCCGCTTCGTTTGGGAATTATAGGAAATTGAGTCCGGAGGATGAAGCGAGGGATGTCTTTGCGAATGTGGTGCTTTCGCATGTTCCCGTGGTGAATTTTGATTTTCACGCCAAGACTATATATATTGGACATATTGTCCGGAGATTGGTTATGGTGCAGCTTGGTAAGAGTTCGTTGGACGATAAAGATTATTATGGGAATAAGCGTTTGGAGCTCGCTGGTAGTTTGCTTTCCTTGTTGTTTGAGGATCTGTTCAAGCATTTCAACTCGGATTTGAAGAAGGCTACGGATATGGTCTTGTCGAAGCCCAATCGTGCTCAGGCATTTGATGTTATTAAGACCATCAGGCCTGATTCCATTTCTTATGGGATGATGAGTGCCATATCCAGTGGAAACTGGGTCCTCAAACGCTTTCGTATGGATCGAGCGGGGGTCACACAGGTATTGAGTCGTTTATCCTACATCTCGGCATTGGGTATGATGACACGTGTGAATTCTCAGTTTGAAAAGACACGTAAGGTATCTGGACCTCGGTCGTTGCAACCAAGTCAATGGGGAATGTTGTGTCCAGCTGATACACCAGAAGGAGAGGCTTGTGGGCTGGTCAAGAACTTGGCATTATTGGCTCACATTACAACCGATGAAGAGTCTGAGCCGATTGAACGTTTGTGCCGCGATCTGGGCGTCGAAGATGTCTCCTTACTTTCTGGCCATGAGATTCATTCTAGAAACGCTTTCCTGGTACTCTTGAATGGTATTATTTTAGGCGTGCACACTCGGCCACACTGGTTAGTCAAGAGTTTGCGCTCTCTAAGAAGAAAGGGACAGATGGGAGAATTCGTTAGCTTGTACCTCCATGATGGGCAGAAGGCAGTGCATATTGCAACCGACGGAGGTAGAGTCTGCAGACCATTGATTATTGTCAATGAAAAGACGTCGCTTCCAAGGTTGCAGCAAGTGCATGTTGAAGGTCTGTCTCTGGGTACTATTAGCATCAAAGACTTGTTGCGACAAGGTGTTGTTGAGTATGTTGATGTTAATGAAGAGAACAATTGCTTAATTGCAGTGACTGAACGAGAGTTAGAAGTTCGCAGGAATGCAATGAAGAATGATTTGAAGACGGGAAAGACTCGAGAGTGGATGGCGTACACACATTTAGGTAAGCTCCATACGTGATTCAATTCTTGCTTTATGTTTACTTCTTGTCGACTGACGTGCGTCATGTATCATAGAGATCGATCCCATGACTTTGTTAGGTGTTGTGGCAGGATTGATTCCAAATCCTCATCACAATCAGAGCCCCAGGTATGTAATGTCGCTTGATTAGGTCTACCTATCAACATCGTCTCATAACTCAACTTGATATGGTTAAGAAACACTTATCAAAGTGCAATGGGAAAGCAAGCCATTGGTACGGTCGGCATCAATCAATATGTTCGCTGCGATGGGTTGCTCTACACTATGGTTTATCCTCACAAACCCATGGTCAAGACTCGATCACTTGATATTATCAACTTTGACAACATTCCCGCTGGCCAAAATGCCTGCATTGCTGTTATGTCCTACAGTGGTTATGATATTGAAGATGCAGTGGTTTTGAATAAAGCGAGTATAGATCGAGGCTTTGGTCGATGTATGGTCCTCAAAAAGACACAAGCCAGTGTCAGGAGATATCAAAATGGAACTATGGATAGGACTTGTGGAGCCCCTGACCCTTCGGCATTTCCAGGCGGAGAGCAAGATCCAAGATATTGCAGGTACAGAGCAGTGGATAAGGATGGTTTGTGTCTGGTAGGAGAGTTGATGGAGAATGGGACCATTATTGTAAACAAAGAATCGCCAGCAGATACTGCTACTCCAGTAGAACGCCTTGCGCAAGTCAGCTATAAGTACTCGGGAATGTCATATCGATCTAGCGCTCCTTCCTATGTTGATCGAGTTATGATTTCCTCGAACGAAAACGAGAATTTCCTGTGAGTTAAGAAACTTCGTCTGGCATGTTCTGTGTCAATTTATGCTGAGCACTCTTGCTCGTGTGTTGTTTTTTAACTCTAGCATCAAAGTAATGCTCAGGCAAGTGAGGAGACCAGAGTTGGGAGACAAATTTGCCTCTAGGCATGGACAGAAAGGTGTATGTGGTCTCATTGTACCACAAGTGGACATGCCATTCAATGAAATGGGATTCCCTCCTGATCTAATCATGAACCCTCATGGTTTTCCCTCTCGAATGACTGTTGGAAAACTCATTGAGCTTCTTGTCGGGAAAGCTGGAGTTTTTGAAGGTAGACAAGCATATGCCAGTGCCTTTGGTGAAGAGTTTGGGTCGACAGACACAGTTCAGAGTGCAGAGCTTGGTTTGATACGCAATGGATTGAATTATACAGGAAAAGACATATTTTACAGTGGTGTTAATGGAGCTCCTCTCGATGCCTACATATTCTCGGGACCGGTATTTTATCAGAAGCTGAAGCACATGGTGCTAGATAAAATGCATGCTCGATCTCGTGGTCCTCGTGCTGTCTTGACAAGGCAGCCTACAGAAGGACGATCTCGTGATGGAGGTCTACGCCTTGGAGAGATGGTGAGTAGATACATCATGCACTTTGCGATGCATAGTATACCTTCGCTCACTTCATTTGATACTTACCATGTATAGGAACGTGATTGTCTAATTGCATATGGTGCTAGCAATCTTATTATGGAAAGGCTCATGCATTCAAGTGATGCGTTTTCTGCTAGTGTGTGCTTGACGTGTGGGCTGTTACAGTATCAGAATTGGTGCCAGTATTGCCGCAGTGGCGAGAAGGTTACGGAAATGAAACTGCCTTACGCGTGTAAGCTCCTTTTCCAAGAGCTTCAGGCTATGAATGTTTTACCTAGGCTGAGGTTGAAAGACGTTTAGCTATGGCTAAGGATGAAAGAGGTCCCCTTGAGTATTATAATATTCCTTAGCATTGTTAAGTATCAAAATGAATGTATAAGGATTTGCTATAAAGCCTGTTATTTCGGTGCTGATGTCGCACCTGCAGCAGAAGGCGTAGCGGATGTTTTGGTCAGCGTTGGGGGTCTGTGGTTTGGAGGTTGGATTGCTTGCATGGCTTTGGCCTTTGTCACTCGTTCAACAAAAATTTTTCTGCGGTGGGCGTTCAAGGCAACCAATTCAGTAAGATTTGATGAAAGGCCTTCTGGGGAACAGATGGAGCATTTACCCCCATTCTCTTTCTGTTTGCATGAGACGAGGTGGTAGAGAAGATGCTTTGTTTTGCGGCACCAAGGAAATGGGCACACATCTCCGTTTGATAATAAACCACTGCAATCTCTGACATGAAGCATCATATATTTTGTGCTGTGACAAACGTTGCGATGCTTTGCCGATCGATGTCTACAGATCCAATTTGAAAACGTGAGTGACTATGGATGATTCGAATGAAGCAGACAATTCGAGTCTTACCTTCCAGGACAAATAGATGCGTGCTCAATCAAAACTAACAATCTCTTTGATTGATCTTCAGTCAGAGTTTCTCCTTCGAAGTCGTGACCAAACTCCTCCTTCTCAGCGCGATCTTCCCTAGTGACCGAGTCCATGTCATTGTCGTAGTTTGTTTCTTCCTCTTCGCTGCTTTCATCGTATTTCCCTCCAGTGCCTTCACCATCACTCTCATCAGTAAAACTAACTTCCGAGTCCGAAAGAGAGAAACTCTTCTTTGCATGAGTTGAAGGCCTATGGATATATTTGACTGTCTGGGTTATATGAGGACCAGCCTCTCTCGGCCTTGCAGGCTTACCGGTGTCTTCTTGACTCAACAACGCGGGATGATAATCAATTTCGTTCGCTGGCACTGATATGTCTAGTTTTGGTACCTGTATCTTCCCACATTTGGGACATTCGTGGTTGGATAAAGACCACCAGGGATTGAACTCGGATGAACTCATATAGGTCTCGTTACAGACTGCACAGACATATTCTACTGCTCGAGGACCATAAACTTCGGTCTTTTTAGGACGAGCCTGGACTAATTGGGCAGGTTGCAAGGTATTCACCGGTGGAGGGGGCGGGACAGCCGGAGGATGGCTGGGCACAGGAAGTGGAGCGGTAGCAGATGTGATTGGTTCTGGCTCTATTTCCTCATCGTTTTGGGGTTGATCAGGTAGGGAAACAGACTGTTGCTGGACAGGCAAATGAACAGCATGGTAAGACCCTAAACTATAATACATCTCCAATCGCTTCCGTCTACGCTCTCGCCGTCGTTTACGCTGTCTCCATCGTGCTTCTTTCATGCGCAATTCGAATTGTTGTTCTGGAGTCAGCGCTGGGTCGTCAAAATTGGGCTTCACGTGAGGTTTTTTCGGTTTAGTTGGTATAGCAGGAACAGGGACGGGGACGGGGACAGGGACATATGGAGGTTTGATATATTGGTTTGGTACTGAAGCATTAGCAGCAGCAACCGACGCAGCACCTAATGCAGGTCTGGGTTGCTGCATAGCTCTCGTTGGAAATTGTTGATTGGGTCGAGAAATTTTCGAAGCCCCTCCTCCATTCGTTCCAGCCAATGCAATCGCTCTTGCACGAGCAGCAAGTGTGGCTGGGCCCTCTGGCTGTTTTGGCAGCGCCGCGGGTTTTCTGTGATCCAATGCTGCCGCCGGCTTAGCAGCTCCACCCAATGCAACTCGCGCGGCATTCTCTTCCAAAGCTTTCAACCGTCTCTTTTCTTCCTCGGCCAAAGACAAGGCCTTGGTAGCATCCTTCCCAACCATGCCAGGATGAGCACCAGTCACAGCGCTAACTGAAGAGGAAACCTGAGTAGAACCAGGCGCAACACCTGCATACAATATAGGCCGTTTTGTATCTCCAGGCGTTCCCGCAGCCGTCAATACATTACCGTGTAATCTAGCAGTCAACGACGATCCAGCCCCACCAATAGGTTTCCCATACTGACTCGAGCTTTGCCTCTGTTGCAATTGTTTCTTCAACAATTCCTCCTCCTGAGCCTTGCGTTTGGCCTCCACTTTCTCGGCGATAGTCCCCCCTGTCGTGGCTGCGGGTGCCCCCGCTCGAACTGGAGCGGTAAGGGGGTTGCGAGTTGCACCCTTTTGAGCAGCGAGTTGTTTTGTTAAGCGCACTTTCACTGGTAGGAGGTTGGCGAGTATGTGTTCTTCGAGGCGTTGGACTGATTCCTCTCGTTCTTTTTCTGGTGGGAGGGCAGAGAGAGAGGCTTCAGCTGCTGTGAATTTCGTTGATGTAGCCTCTGATGTTGCTGGTGGCTTTTGGTTCTCGTCATCTTTGACGTTTATTTGGGCATTGGGTTGTGGATTCGGCTGAGGTTGTTGTAGAGAGGCATCTGAAGACTTCTTCTCTTCTTCTACTGGTTGTGTTTCCTTGACAGTTATAGTTCCAGTATCGATGGTCGGCAAGTCAACAGCATCAAGTACAGCTTGAGCTGCCGATTCTTCCTCTTGCTTTTCTAAGGCCAAGCCTTCCTCGACTTGCCTGACAGTATCTTCTAAATGTAAAATGAAGCCGTGTAACTTCTCCCTCCTTTCACGGCTTCCCTTGGGTTCTGCCTTAGGAGGGTTTTGTTGATGACTCGGTGCCCCTAGCAATTGTCTCTCGAGCTTTTTGAATTCAACTAGCATGTAATCTAATTCTGGCCCATACTTTCTGTGCAGATGACGAAATGTAGTGGCTTTCAATGGAGGAGGCGATTCTTTCTGGGGTGCAGGTAAAGGTGCTGCTATCGGTGCCGGAGTCAAAGGCACTGACGGAGGTTTGATTGAGGTTGTAGATATTTGACTTTTAGGCATAGGTGCAGATTGTTTCGATGGTTGAGGCAATGCCTGAGATTTGGACACAGCTGCGGGTTTTATGTGAGCAGTAGATGCGCTGGTCTCTTGTTTTATAGGCACTTGAGGTTTTGGTGCTTTTTCCCCAGCCGATATTGGAGCTCCGTTAACCTTAGATGGAACAGATGTGGCCTCTCCCTGCTGTTTTGGTGCTGCTCGGGGCTTTGCAGTTTGCGGCCCCGGTACTTTTTGCAACGGCTGTGGCTGTGAACTGTTCTCTCCATTCTCGACTTTGATCCGTTTGCTTGCCTGGTTTGGCGTTAGTGAAGTTTGAGCAGCGCCAGTATCCTTTGTATCAGAAGATTCTTGATGTGGCCTCTTTGACCGAAGTGGATCTGCCACAGTCTCTTGATCTACCATTTCAATGGACGCAGAAAGAAACTGATGTATTTATGTTCACTAATTTTATGCATTCGGGATGTCACAGTTCTTGCCCTTTTTTAGAGCAATCGATTACAGATTACTGTATCAAAAATCTGTACTTCGTTGTAATTGGGATTAGAGAGGATGGAGGTTATGCTAGCATGCGGTACCACGAGATCGGCGCCATGGTTGTGGATGATGAGAGATGATGAGATGGAGCGAGGAGCGAGAGAGGTGTCTTTGACTTCTTCACTCAACTAAGGCTAAAATAGCGATTTGTGTTTGTAACGACAAAATTTGATAGTGTTCAATGTTATAAAAACAACATGCTTCGATACGAACACGCCTACTTTTGTTGAAACATCAATACAAAAAATAAGACCCGGCCAAGTACGTACTTCTTCGAGGTCACAATGGTCACAATGACATCAATACATGATAGTGTTACACCCAAGACTGTATTTTACATACAGTACTGGTATAAGGATGTCAAGTGGGAATGCTACAACACCAATGG
>JALLPI010000217.1:0-26703 GCA_036939935.1 Cyclotella atomus | reverse complement strand
TAAGATATGCAATATGTGAAGAGCTGCCTTTTAAAAGTAATATTAAATTCTATATTGCATACTAAAAATAATTTGTAAATTTCCTAAAAATATGGTAATGTATATGAAATTCTATATCCTCAGTAGCTCAGTGGTAGAGCAATCGGCTGTTAACCGATTGGTCGTAGGTTCAAGTCCTACCTGGGGAGTTTAATATAAAATGAACTAAGTTACATTATGGAAAATACATTAGATCCATTGAAAATTGGCGAAAAATCATTTTTGTCACGTTTAATGCTAGGAACAGGTAAATATAGAACAAGTGAAGATGCTTTAAAAAGTATCAAAGTAAGTGAATGTGAAATTGTTACAGTTGCAATTCGACGACTACCGACAGATATAAACTCTGATAATATTAGTTTTTTAAAATATTTAGATTGGAAAAAACTTTGGTTATTACCAAATACCGCAGGTTCTCAAACAGCTGAAGATGCTATTCGAATGGCATTTTTAGGACATGAACTAGCATGTCAATTAGGTCAACATGATAATTTTTTTGTCAAATTAGAAGTAATTTCTGATCCAAAATATTTATTACCAGATCCAATCGGAACTTTAAAAGCGGCAGAATTTTTAGTTAAAAAAGGATTTACCGTTCTTCCTTATATAAATGCTGATCCAATGTTAGCATTGCATTTAGAAGATTTAGGATGTGCTACTGTTATGCCACTTGCTTCCCCAATTGGATCGGGCCAAGGGTTAATGAATTTATCTAACCTTCAAATTATTATTGAAAATGCAAAAATTCCTGTTATTATTGACGCTGGTATTGGAGCTCCAAGTGAGGCAACAAGGGCTATGGAATTAGGGGCAGATGGTATTTTGCTGAATACAGCTATTGCTCAAGCAAAAAATCCACCACAAATGGCTTTTGCTATGAATTTAGGAGTAAAATCTGGAAGATTAGGCTATTTAGCAGGAAGAATGCAAAAAAAATATTATGCAAATCCTAGTTCACCGGTTAATCAAATTAGCCAAACATATTAGTATTTTGTCAGAAATATTTAGAAATTTCCTAATATATTTTTCATATATCTTAAAAAAAAATTTAATCATGTTTTAAGAAGTCGAAAATTACCATTGTAAAATAGTTTATTGACTTTTCAACTTTGACTTATTGTACTCTTGGTATTGATTGCTGGGATTACTATATCTAATTTTATTAGAAAATATAAGTTATAAATATTCGATCTATATTGCCCTTTAATTAAATTATATTTCTCTATATTTAATTAAGTTACAAAGTAGATTTAGGATATTTTACTCATTTGAGTAAGTAAAAATTTGATTATTTTTTAATTAGAAGAAAACATTCATGTGCTGGATAATTAGTTAATAATTTTCTAAGTAGTCTCGTAAAAATTTTAATAAAGAAATGATTTTACTTTATTTACTAATAGTTAAAAATTTATAAAGTAAACCATTAATTTTTTTATTAACGGTTTACTTTATAAAAAAGTAAATGGAAAAAAAAGATAACCTTTTTATTTCTCTGTTTTATTAATAAAAGTATTAGTCAATCTAATAATTCTTATATACACAAAGTTCGATATTCTATTCAAATGAAAAAAGAATTATATTTTATTGAAAAGTTAGTTCATCAACTGGAACTACTGACTCTTCTTCTTCTCTTTTTATATTACTTTTATCAAAGGTAACTAAAATTTTATCAGAATATATATCTTCAAAATATTCCGCATATGGTGCAGGATTTGGATTTAATTGTTGTTGGACTATTATATGTGTCCCTTTTTCTAAAGAATTATCTAAACAAGCTACTGCCAACTCATCTTCCAATAATTTTATAATTGCTCGCCGTAATGGACGGGCCCCATATACTGGATCATAACCTTGTTCTGAAAGGAAAAATCTTACTGCATTATCGATTTCTATAGTTGCTCCCTGTGATTCTAAACGTTTTGCTAAATTCTTTAACATTACACCCGAAATTTCCCAAATATTATGTTTTGATAAATGCTGAAAAACAATAATATCATCGACTCGATTTAAAAACTCTGGACGGAAGAATTTTTTCAATTCTTCATTAACTAACCCATCAATTTTTGAAAATCTTTCTTTATCTTCAGCCGTTAATGCTGGTTCAACTGGTGGTTTAATTGTAAAAGTTCCATCTAAATTAACCATTAACTCAATTTTTTGCGATCGATTTAGAATTACATTTTCTTCTTCTTCCCAGTTTTCAGGATCGAAACCAAATGATTTTTTTTGTTTTTCTGGAAGTATTGGCGATTCTTGTTCAATAACGTGAGCTCCTAAATTGGTTGTCATAACAATTATACAATTCTTAAAATCTGTAAGTCTTCCTTTAGAATCTGTTAATTGACCATCATCCAAGATTTGTAAAAATAAGTTAAATACATCAGGATGAGCTTTTTCAACTTCATCAAACAAAACGATTGAATATGGTTTTCGTCTTACAGCATCTGTTAATTGACCTCCTTCATCATGTCCAACATAACCAGGTGGAGAACCTATTAATTTTGAAGCTGTATGTTTTTCCATAAATTCAGACATATCAAACCGAATCATATTTTTCTCACTATCAAATATATATTCAGCCAGAGCTTTTGTTAATTCTGTTTTTCCAACACCCGTAGGACCAGCAAATATAAAACTTGCAATTGGACGTTTAGGATCTTGAATCCCCGTTCGGGCTCTTCGAACGGCTTTTGAAACCGCCGTAATAGCATGATGTTGACCAATTAAACGTTTATGAAGAATATCCTCCATTTTCTTTAATCGTTCCGATTCTGATTCATTTATTTTTGTCACTGGAATACCAGTCCAAGCTGATATCACATCAGTAATATCTTTTTCTACTATTCGATCAAAAGTAGAACTTGAGAATGAGAACCACGAGTCTAGATTAGGTAAGGGTTCGCCTTTTTCTTTGGCCTCTTCAATCAGTTGTCTTGCTAACTCTTCCTGAGTCTCAACTACTGAAAGTACTAATTTCAGATGTGCCCGTACTTCTAATTCATGGTAAACCAACATTTTGGCAAGCTTGAAGTCATGCTCTTTGAATGCTGTCTCTATATCATTTAAAGTTGCATGTAACTCAGTAACTAATTTTTGCACTCCAGGTGGTAGTGTTCGATTACGTAAGCGAACTTGTGACCCACATTCATCCATTACATCAATAGCTTTATCTGGTAAGTGACGATCTGTAATAAATCGATTTGTAAGTGCTGCAGCTGCTTCTAATGCTGCATCCTCATATATTAATGAATGATGTCTTTGATAATAAGGTCTTAAACCTTTTAAAATATCAATTGTAGTTTCGACTGTTGGTTCGTCAACAGTGATTGGATGAAATCTTCGTTCTAAGGCAGGGTCTTTTGCAATATGTTTGCGATATTCGTCAATTGTTGTTGCTCCAATTAGTTTTAAATTGCCTCTCGCTAAAGCCGGTTTCAAAAGATTTGCAGCATCAACAGCCCCTTCTGCTGCACCGGCTCCAACTATAGTATGAATTTCATCAATTACTAAAATAATGTTTCCTTTTTCCTGGACATCGGTAAGGATACTTTTAAATCGTTCTTCAAACTCACCTCTATATTTAGTCCCCGCTAATATTGCTCCAAGATCGAGATTATAAATTTGTTGTTTTCGTAAAAAGTCAGGACATGTACCTTCTGCTATAAGTAATGCAAGTCCTTCCGCACAGGCAGTTTTTCCTACCCCTGGTTCTCCAACTAAAACAGGATTATTTTTACGACGACGTGCTAATACTTTAATTAAGTCCTCAATTACTCCGTCACGACCAATAACTGGATCTAAAAGTTTATCTTTTGCTTCTTTTGAGATATTAATAGAATAATCCTCTAGTAAAGCTTTTGATCTGTTTGAACGAAACCCGCGAGACGCACTAAAAGATTTATTAGAAATTTCTTGTTGTTGTTGTTGTTCAACTTCTTCTGGGGTTATTCCTAGTCTTTCAGCCTCCCTTTTCAGTTTTTCTTGTCGATCGTTCTTTTCATCCCATGAAAGACGGCTTGCTTCGCGTCGCGTTTTTCTAAGTGAATTACCTTGGTTCGATTTAGATCTAAAATAACGAAAAGAATCTCCAGTATACACTCCGGATACATAGTTCGAATAGGCGTCCTCTCTTTTCGCTTTTTCATCGACAACAACTTTAAACAGATTCCAAGCTATTGCCCTTTGTCGTTCCCACTTCTCTTCTTGTTCTGCTGATGGGGGCTGCCAAGCCTCATATTCTTCTATATCCCCCATAAGTTCATAAATTAAACGTTTAGTCTCAGAAAAATCTAATTTAAGTTTCCTGAAGAGTCTTATTGCCATGCCATTTCCTTCAATTAGTACTCCTAATAAAAGATGTTCCGAGCCGACAAAATTTAAATTCATGTCTCGGCCTTCATTTACTGCTATTTCTAAAGCACGTTTTGCTCGAGGCGTAAAAGGAACTTCTTGAGCCATAAATCCAGCCCCACGACCAAGTAGTGCTTCTACCTCTCTCCGAAATATTTTTAGAGTTATACCTTGTTTTACTAACACTGTTGCAGCTATTCCTTTGCGTTGTGCCAGCATACCTAACACTAATTGTTCAGTTCCTACATGACAGTGTCCCATACGCCTGGCTTCTTCTTGTGCTGCCATAATTATTCTAATAGCACCTTCAGTATATTTCTCAAACATAAATTCTCTTTTATTGTAACTTAATCAAAACCAAAAATAAGATGACACTTCTTAATTAATTAATTGCCTATTCACACAAAGTTTAAAATAAAATTCTATATATAAAAAATAAATACTTACTTAAGTCTATTATTCTAGAGTTGCACAATATGTTACTTTCAATTATACTATTACAAAATCTAGTTATTAAACTTTATTTATGGCGGTATGGCCAAGTGGTAAGGCAGTGGATTGCAAATTCTCGATCCCCAGTTCGAATCTGGGTGCCGCCTCTAAATAGGTTTTACTTTTATTGCTTTTTATATTAAAATCTGATACCTTATATTATGAATTAGTATAAAATTTGGGGACGTGGTGGAATTGGTAGACACGACGGACTTAAAATCCGTTGCCTAGTGATAGTGCGTGAGGGTTCAAGTCCCTCCGTCCCCAATTAAAGATTTTTTTAAATAAAATATTTGAAAAAATAATAAAATAATTACAATTCACATTATAGGATTGATTATTTAGTATAGTTTTAACTTAGTTAACTATACTAAATAATCAATCCTATAATAAACAAATTCTATAAAGAACTCCAGGCGGTAAATCAGACTTTACTAATAAATCAAAAATATTTATTGAAGAGTCATAATATATATCAAGAATTCGTTTATGAATTCGAATTTCAAAATGTTCTCTGGAATCTTTATTAACATGAGGTGAACGCAATACACAATAAATTCGTTTATCTGTAGGTAAAGAAACTACTCCAACATTATCTACTTTATTATTTTGTGTAATTTCTACTATCTTTTGACATGAGGTATTTAATAATTCATGATTAAATGACTCTAATCTTACACGAATTTTTTCATTCGATTTTATTTCCATAAATTTATTTATTTATTTAAGAATTTTAGAAACAAACCCAGCACCAATTGTTCTACCACCTTCTCGAATAGCAAAACGCATACCTTTTTCAATTGCAACTGGATAAATAAATTCAGCAGTCATATTAATTCGATCTCCTGGCATTACCATTTCGACAGTCGACCCATCATCAGCTGTAAATTGTTGAATTGAACCTGTCACGTCAGTTGTTCGCACATAAAATTGTGGTCTATAACCAGTAAAAAATGGTGTATGGCGTCCACCTTCTTCTTTAGTTAAAATATAAACCTCAGACTCAAAACTTGTATGCGAAGAAATCGTTCCAGGTTTTGCTAATACCATTCCACGTTCAATATTTTCTCTTGTAACACCACGTAATAAAATCCCAACGTTATCACCAGCAAAGCCTTCATCTAACGTTTTTTGGAACATTTCAATACCTGTGATAGTCGTTGTTTGAGTCTTACCAATTCCAACAATTTCAACATTATCACCAACTTTGACAACTCCTCGTTCAATTCGACCCGTTGCAACTGTTCCTCTACCAGTAATAGAAAAAACATCTTCAATTGCCATTAAAAATGTTCTTTCAACATCTCGTTCTGGTGTTGGGATATATTCGTCAACAGCATCCATTAACGCAAAAACTTTGTCAACCCATGGATTATCACCGCGTTTTAGATTTGGATTTGAAGAAATTGCTTCAATTGCTTGTAAAGCTGAACCTGGGCAAATAGGAATATCATCCCCTGGAAAATTATAAGTAGATAATAATTCTCGTACCTCTAATTCAACTAATTCTAACAATTCATCATCATCAACTTGATCCTGTTTATTTAAAAACACAACAATATGACCAACACCAACTTGTTTTGCTAACAAAATATGTTCTCTAGTTTGCGGCATAGGGCCATCTGCGGCTGATACAACTAGAATAGCTCCGTCCATTTGAGCTGCTCCTGTAATCATATTTTTTACATAATCTGCATGCCCTGGACAATCTACGTGTGCATAATGACGATCTTTTGTTTGATATTCAACGTGAGCCGTATTAATAGTAATACCACGAGCCCGTTCTTCTGGTGCACCATCAATATCTGCATAAGCTTTTGCAGTGCCTCCACCATCTAGAGCTAATGTTGCTGTAATTGCTGCTGTTAAAGTTGTTTTACCATGATCCACATGACCAATTGTACCGATATTAACATGTGGTTTTGTTCGTTCAAATTTTTCACGTGCCATTTCTATAAGTTCCTTTAAAATTTAATATATAGAATTTTAATAAAGATTTATTTACTTTTAGCGAAATTAAATTATTTAATATTCAAATATTAATAACGAAAATGTGCAAATGCTTTATTAGCATCTGCCATTTTATGAGTTTCTTCTTTTTTCTTTATAGTATTACCTATATCGTTTGCTGTGTCAATAATTTCACTCGCTAATTTAATAGACATTGTTCGACCAGTCCGCTGTTTTGAATATTGAATAATCCAACGTAACGCCAAATTTGTTGCTCGAAAACTACTAACTTCAATTGGTACTTGATAAGTTGAACCCCCAATTCTTCGAGCTTTTACTTCTACAACTGGACTACCATTTCGAATAGCTTTCTCAAAAATACTTAATGGATCTTCATTTGTTTTTGATTTGATAATATCGAAAGCTTCATTTACAATATTTTGAGCCAAGTTTTTTTTACCAGCTTTTAAAATTCTTGTTACTAATAAACTAACTAAATAACTATTATACGTAGGGTCTGCTGTAGGAAATCGTTTTTTTGAAATATTTCGACGTGACATAATATCAATTATTTTTTAATAAATCATTTTTTTTGAAATACTAATTTGAAACTAGTATTTAATTTTTCGGACGTTTAACGCCATATTTTGAACGTCTTTGTGTTCGATTTTTTACTCCTCCACTATCAAGTGCACCACGAACTATATGATAGCGAACACCAGGTAAATCTTTAACTCTACCTCCCCTAATTAAAACAACGGAATGTTCCTGTAAATTATGTCCTTCACCTGGTATATAGGCTGTTACTTCAAAACCAGATGTTAATCTCACACGAGCAACTTTACGAATCGCAGAATTTGGTTTTTTCGGAGTTGTTGTATAAACACGTGTGCATACACCACGTCTTTGAGGACAATTTACTAAAGCAGGTGATTTTGTTTTTTTTTTAATTTGTATTCGTCTTGAACGAACTAATTGTTGAATAGTTGGCATTTTTTACATTAAGTTATTAAATTTAAAATATTTTAATATGAATAATTTGAGTATTCTTTAAAAAAAGTACAAACCTTTAGTTTTAAATTGCTTTTATGAAAAATTATTTTTTTATTTCTAAAGGTGACCAAATAGTATTTAAATAAGTAGTATTGTATTGTAAATATTTTTCTCCAGAAACTTTATTAATCGTTAGGTTTCATAAGTTGATCAGAAATTATGTCCACAGTACAATATACTTAGTTTAAGTTATTATACTTTTTAAAAAATTTATCAATACGCCCTTCACTATCAACTAATGTTTGTGAATTAGTATAGAAAGAATGGTTTCCTAACCAAACATCTAGTTGTAATTGAGTTTTAGTTGAACTAGTATAGCAAAGAGTTTTACCTTCGCAAAGAACAGGAGTATTTAAATACCACGTTGGGTGAATATTAGATTTTGGCATATTTTTTAATATAAAAGTTTTAACGTTTTGAATATTGAGAAGCTTTTCGTGCTTTTCGTAAACCATATTTTTTTCTTTCTTTAATTCGTGCATCACGAGTTAAAAGTCCATATGGTTTTAATATTGTTCGATATTCATTGTCGATGTGACAAAGTTTTCTTGCCACTCCTAATTTTATAGCATCTGCTTGTCCAGTTAAGCCTCCACCTTTTACAATTGCGATAATATCATATTTATTGTTCATTTTTACCTTTTCTAAAGGTGACCAAATATCATTTAAATAAGTAGTATTGTATTGTAAATATTTTTCTCCAGAAACTTTATTAATCGTTAAATTTCCATTTCCAGGAACAACTACAACCCGCGCGATTGCTTGCTTTCTTTTCCCAACTCCAATATGAGTTTTATTAAAAACTGTATTCATATATTTAATTATATTTATAAATTTTCTTAGTCAATGGTTCAAAATAAAATTAATCACAATATATATATCTATATATATAACTTGACAAATGTTTTAAAATTTAAATTTTGAACTATTAAAACATAGAGTTAGCATCTTGGATATTATTTTTGCACCAAAATATATATTTACTTTTTCTAAGGGTGATCAAATATTATTTAAATAAGTAGTATTATATTGTAAATATTTTTTCATGATATTTAGATAGTAGCATTTTTTTTGCTTTATGAGTTTTTCTATTTTGTATTATAATTTGATGCAAACTTTGAGATATATGGGGGTGTTGACTCCCATGATAAATTTTTAACCGGCGTCTCAGTTGTTTTTTTGTAAACCCATTTGGCAACATATTAAAAATACAAGTTTCAATAATGCGTTGTGAGGTCATATTTGTAAGTCTTTTTAAAGATTTACCCGGATGGCCAGGTCGAAAAACATGAAAACGTTCAATTTCTTGGTCAAATTTTATATATTCTGCATTAATTAATATTACATAATTACCAATATCTGTAGAGGGATCGTAAGAGGATATATTTTTTCCTATTAATGTTTGAACAACAGTGGGTCCGATGCGTCCAAATGATAATGATTGATACATCTTACAATCAAGAATGTACCATTTTTTTCTATGAGCTGAAGGTAAAATAAAGGATGTTAATGTCTTCATAAAATTAAATTTAATAATTATTTTAAAACTATTCCTAATTTATTTTTAAGAGTAGTAAAAACTTCATCTGCCGATTTACGACCAAAGTTTTTTAATTCTAAAAGCTTTTCTGGAGAATAATCTAACAAATCTCCGATTGTATTAATTTGAGCTCTCTTCAAACAATTATAAGGTCGTACTGATAATTGTAATTCTTCAATTGCAATATGAGTGTATGGATCAATAGGTTTTATAGGATTTTTTTCCAGTAAATTTTCTTTCTCGTTATTTATTTTTTGATCAGTAATCGACTTAAACAAGTTTATAATTAAATTAGACCCAGAAAAAATTGCTTGTTCAGGTGATATACTTCCATTCGTCCAAATATCAATAATTAAACGCTCTTTTATAACATTAGACTTATCATAAACATTTTCAACTTTGAAATCAACTTTTTGAACAGGCATAAAAATTGCATCTGTTTCTATAAAATCTTCAAACTTATCAGAAAAAAGTTCATTAGCTAACTGATACTTTGTACCTGATTCAATTTTAAACTCTATTTCTACTATATGTGAATTTGAAATTGTTGCAATATAATGATTGGGGTTAATAATTTGTACTTCCGGTGGAAGTTCGATAGAACTAGCAGTAATAACAGCTGGCCCATGAACTCGCAAACGTCCAAATTGTCGACTAAATATTTCAGATTTAAGAACAATTCCTTTTAAATTTAATAAAATTTCAAGGATATCTTCACGAATACCAGGAATTAAAGAAAATTCATCTTTAACACCTGCAATACGAACACCGGTAATCGCTGTCCCTTTTAAATCTCCTAATAAAACACGTCGTAATAAATTTCCAATTGTTATTCCTTGGCCTAAACTAAGTGAATCAATTAAAAATTGTCCATACATTTGGCCTGATTCAATTTTATTTGATTTTACACATTCCATTAACAAATTAGAATTATTGATAAAATCTTTTGTGTAATTCATATTTTTAATTTCTTTATTTTATATTTAAATAAAGTTATACACGTCGGCGTTTTCTTGGTCGACAACCATTGTGAGGTACTGGGGTTATATCTTGTATTGAAAGAATTTCTAAACCTGCACCTTCTATTGACCTAATTGCTGTTTCTCTTCCTGACCCTTGACCTTTGACTAAAATTTCAACTGTTTTTATACCTCTACTTAATGCTTCTAAAGCGGCTTTTTCAGCGGCTGTTTGCGCAGCAAAAGGAGTGCCTTTCCGTGCTCCTTTAAATCCTGAACTACCAGAAGATGCCCAAGAAATTGTGTCACCTATCATAGTTGTTATTGTAACAATCGTATTATTAAATGTTGATTGAATATGAACAACACCTGTTCCAAGATTAGTTCTATTTTTTTTTATTATTGGTTTTCGGATTTTTTGTGCCATATTAAAGTAATATTTTTAATTAATAAAACTACTAATAAAATAATGTTATTTTTTTTTACCAGTAACAGTTTTTTTTGCTCCTCGACGTGAACGTGCATTTGTTCGAGTTCTTTGTCCACGAACAGGCAAACTATTTCTATGTCTTTTTCCTCGATGACAATTTATTTCATTTAATCGTTTAATATTTAGTCCGTTAAATCGGCGTAAATCTCCTTCTAATTTCGACTCAAAATTTTCTAATATATTTCTTAATAAAACTGACTGTTCGGTAGTAATATCATCTGTTCGAGTTTCTGGACTAATTTCTGCTAAATGAATGATTTTTCGGGCTGATGAAAGCCCAATTCCATGAATATATGTAAGTGCATATTCAATCCGTTTATTTTTTGGCAAATCTATACCTAATAATCTGACCACTTAATTAACTCCTTTTAAATATTAACCTTGTCTCTGTTTATGTTTTGGATTTTGGCAAATTACCATAATTTTTCCATGTCTTTTAATTACGCGACACTTTTCACACATTTTTTTAACTGACGGACGAACTTTCATTATAAATTATAAATATTAAATTAATAAACAAATTTTTTCCTGATTTAATCAAATCTATCATTATAAATATTGGAAATAATTATACTTTTCATTTCACGTGAAATATCAAGAACAACACCGACTAAAATTAATAACGACGTAGTACCTAATCCATTGAAACTTGAAATATTTAAAATTCCTTCAATAATATTAGGTAAAGTTGCTAATAATGCTAAAAGGACTGCTCCAAAAAAGGTCACTCGTTTCATGACCTGTTTTAAATAGAATGTTGTTGCTAAACCAGGTCGAACTCCTGGTATACTGACGGCCATTTTTTGTAATTCTTGAGCAATATCTTTTGGATTTAAAACAATCGTTGAATAAAATGAACTAAAGATTAAAATTAAAAGAAAATAACTAATCCAATATAAAATTTTTGATGATTTAAGAAAAAAAGGAATTGTTAAAAATGGAAATATACCTAAATTAGTGATATAATTGGGTAGAACCAAAAGAGCAGTTGTTAAAATTATAGGCATAACACCTGCTTGATTAAAACGTAAAGGAATATAATTGTTTCCTCTTACTTTTGATATCATTAATTGATTTTGACTGAGTTGTTTTGAAGATATTAACGGAATAATTCTTGCACTTTCTTGTAATGTAATAATACCAGATATGGCAATGAAAAATAAAATCATAATTATTATCCCAGAAATAAAAGTCAAATTGTCCGTATTTTCAGTTAATAATTTTTTACCTAAATTTGGTAAACTTGAAATTATATTTGTATAAATTAGTAATGAAGCTCCATTTCCTAATCCATATTCTGTAATTAATTCACTTAGCCATAATATTATCATACTTCCTGTAGTAAGCCAAAGAATTATTTCAATTGCTAAAAAAGGGCTCCAATCAAATAGTGCTCGTTTTAAATAAAAAGCAATTGTTGAACTTTGGAGTAATGCCCATGCAAAAGTAATTAAACGAGTTAATCTTGTAATTGCTCGTCGTCCTTCGCTACCACCTTCTTTTTGTAATTTAGAAACACTAGGAATTAATCCTGTTATTAATTGAACCATAATTGAAGCATTTATATATGGAAATATATTTAATGTAAATAGTCCAATTACAAATGTCTCTTCACCAGAAAAAGTACTTACTAAATTTTTTGTAAGGGGATGTTGTTGAATATAAAAAGCTAAGTGAGTGTGATTCAGTCCCGGAATTGGAAGAAATGTCCCCATTCTAATAAATAGAAGTATTGCTACACTTAATAAAAGACGTTTTAATAAAATATCGTCTGTCTTCTTTATTCTCATCTTTAATAATCTTAAATTTTAATCTTTATTGTTGAACAATTAATAAATTTGTGAATACATTATATTCGATTGTATAATCGTCAAAAAAGTATATCTTTTCTAGATACTAAATTTTATTAATTGTTTGCTTTCTCAATTTTTATCTTCTCAATAAATAATACCTTTTCTATTTACCTGTAAATAGATATTTTATGAAAAATTATTTTTTCATTTCTAAAGGTGACTAAATATTATTTAAACAAGTAGTATTGTATTGTAAATATTTTTCCCTAGAAACTTTATTACTCGTTAGGTTTTTCGACACAACCACAATCCGGAATCATAACTCCATCCTCGAAGCGGAAAGTACAAGAATTTGCATTTATACCCAGTCTTTGGTCCACTTCTGTTCGTGTTGTTAAACTTTCTAAGGCCACAATGGTTGCACGAGCATTATTTAATAAATTATCAGATGCTAGTTGTTTTGCTATTATATTTTTAATTCCTGCAACTTCTAATACAGTTCGAACAGCCCCTCCAGCCATAACCCCTGAACCTTCAACCCCAGGTTTCAACATAATTTTACATGCTCCTACATTACTTATGATAGGGTGAGGGATAGTTAAAGATTTTGTTAGTGGAATTTGTATTAAATTTTTTTTTCCATTTGTTTTAGCTTTTTTGAAAGCATTTACAACATCTTCTGCCTTTCCTACACCAACACCAACTTTTCCATTTTCATTACCAATAACTACCACTGCACGAAAGCTTAATTTTTTTCCACCTTTTGTTACTTTTGTTACTCGACTTATTTTAATTAAACGCTCTATAAATTTTTCATCATTTTTACTTTCTTTCCTAATTTCATCATTTTTATTCATCATTTTTACTTTCTTTCTTAAAGTTGTAAATTTTTCACTATAATTTCTTTGGTCTTTATGCATTGCTTCCCAACATTCTCTTGTTTCTCTCCAAGCTTCTAGTTTTAAATAATTTTCCTTTCCAAATCCTATATCAAATTCTGGGTTGTATAATTGAACCATTGGGTTAACCCTCGTAATTATTAATTAAAATTGTAAACCCCCTGCCCGAGCTCCATCAGCTAAAGCTTTTATCCGACCATGATATAAATAAGGACCTCGATCAAAAACAATTTTTGTAATATTCTTTTCTTTACTTAAATTTGCTAATTTCTGGCCCATTAATCGAGATACAGTACATGTTCGACCATTTTCACTATTAAGTTTGATATCACGATCTAATGTTGAGCATGAAACAAGCGTTTTTGATGTTATATCGTCGATAATTTGAGCATATATGTTTTCATTCGAACGGAAAACTGATAAACGTGGTCTTTCTACTGTACCTTTTATTAATCCTCTTACACTCTCTCGTTTTAATTTTTTGTATTTAGCAGGTTTTAATTTTTTATTTTTATTTTTAAGTCTTAATAAAACTCTTTTTGAAAATTTCATAATATTCTTTTTTCAACGTAATAATTTTTATTTCTTACCCGATTTTCCTGCTTTACGTAAGATTGTTTCATCTTTATAAAGTATTCCTTTACCTTTATAAGGTTCTGGTGGGCGCCATGATCTAACTTTTGCTGCAAAGAATCCCAATTGTTCTTTATCGCAAGCTTTTATATTAATAGTTGTATTTTGTACAACTTCAACACTTATACCTGTAGGAATTGTGATTTCTACCGGATGACTGTACCCTAAGTTTAATTTTAAAGAAGTTCCATCTACGTTTGCTCTATATCCTACACCTTGTAATATTAGAGTAATAATAAATTGCTCTGTAATACCCTCAACCATATTAGCAATTAATGTTCTATATAAACCTTGTAAAGATTTATTGATTCTTAGACTACTCCCTTCATGCTGTTTAAAACGAACACTTAAAAATCTATCGTAAACACTTTTTTTAGTTTTAGGATCGACTGATTGTCCTCGCCATGCAACAATTGTAAGTTCTTTTGGAATTTCTATTTCTAAAGTTCCAAATTTTCCTGTCAAATTTAATAGTGATCCATTATTTTTAAATAAAACTTTTATACTTGTAGGTATTTTAATTGGTAATTTTCCGATTCGTGACATATAATATATTTACTCCTATTACCAAATATAACATAAAATTTCGCCACCAATTCCACAAGACATCGCAGTCTTACCTGTCATTACACCTTTTGAAGTTGAAAGAATTGAAATTCCTAATCCACCTAAGACAATTGGTATAGTTTTAGAATTAGCATAAACACGCAAGCCAGGTTTACTTACCCTTTGAAGTTTAGTAATCACTGGTTCTCTATATTGACCATGATATTTTAATGAAAGTAGTAAATATTGATTTAAATTTTCAGTATATGTTTCAAAATTTTGAATATATCCTTCTCTTTTAAGAATTTCAGCAATTGCCGTTGACATTTTTGTTTTTGGTATTTCAACAATTTCATGTTTTAACATATTTGCATTTCTAATACGAGTTAACATATCTGCAATATTATCTGTAACCACTAGTAACTCCTTAATCTAATTATTTTCATTTTATTTAATCTTGTGACCAACGTTTACGACGTAAATGTTTTTTTTTATCCCATATTTGATTAATTTCTGCGAAAGAAGAATATTTATCATAATATCCACAATCATTTAATGGAAATCTTAAAAACTTTAATAAGACCATTCCATTTAAAACTCTATTAACAGTTTTTGAACGAGACTTTGGTGTTGAAGAATCAATAATAAGTGTTATACTTAAACCTTGTGTTTGATCTACTTCATCATATTCAATTTCTGGAAAAATTAGTTGTTCTTTCAATGCAAACGTATAGTTACCCGCTTTATCAAAACTTCTAACTGATAATCCACGAAAGTCACGAATTTGTGCAAAAGTAAAAAAAATTAATTTTGTAAGAAAACTATACATCTTTTCACCACGTAAAGTACTTGCTAGTCCTAATTCCATATCTTCTCGAATTTTAAATCCAGCAACTGCTTTTTTTGCTTTTGTAATTATAGGTTTTTGCCCTGTAATTTTTGTAAATTCACTTACACTTTTTTTAAAAATATTAGTATTTTGGGCAGCTAACCCTAAACCACGATTGATACTAATTTTTTTAAGTTTTGGAATAGTATGAGGATTTGAAAATAGTTCAGGATTACTTTTTCTTAAAACAGAATGAATCCCACATTCATATTCTTTTTTTATATTTTCTAATAGACCATATAATTCAGCAATTTCTTCTAATGAATTTTGACTACGCATATTTTTTTTTAAATTAATTTAACATTGGAATGATGAATTGGAGCTTCAAATTGTTTTATTTCTCCAACATCATTTTCAGTATTTGGTTTGATATGTTTGAATTTAAAATTAATACCTTTTACTAAAACTTTGCCAGTATTTTTATAAATTTTAATTATTTCACCTGTTTTATTTTTATTAAAACCAGAAATGACTTTCACAGTGTCGCCAATTTTAACATGTAAATTTTTATTTTTTAACATTTATAAAACCTCCGGAGCTAATGAAACAATTTTAGAAAAATTCTTATCTCTAATTTCACGGGCAACAGGACCAAAAACACGCGTTCCCCTTGGGTTATTTTCTAGATTAACGATTACAGCTGCATTATCATCAAATCGAATATACATACCATCAGTTCGACGAATTGTTTTAGATGTTCTGACAATAATTGCACGAACAACATCAGATTTTTTAATAGGCATATTAGGAATAGCATCTTTAACAACACCGATAATGGTGTCACCAATTTTTCCATATTTTCGGTTTCCACCTAAAACACGAATGCACATAATTTTCTTTGCACCTGTATTATCGGCTATAGTTAACATTGTTTGTGGATATATCATAAAGAATTAATTTTAAGTAATTAAAGATGATCTTGAAATAATTTTAGTTATAGACCAACGCTTTTTTTTACTAAGAGGTCTACATTCTGTCACTAAAACTGTATCACCAATATTGCATTGACTCATTTCATCATGCGCTAAATATTTTTTTGTTTTAATCATTGTCTTCGAATAAATTGGATGAGAGTATCGACTTTCAACTTTGACAACGACAGTTTTCTGCATTTTATTACTAATAACAATTCCAATTTTTTCTTTTACAGGCATTTTAAAGTTCCTTAAAATTTCTATTTAATTTCATACTAAAACTAGTTTGGTAATTACTATTCTATTTTTTTAATTTAAATATTTATCACGTTAGGCTATTATAACATTAAACAAACTTCGTGGCCTGCAAATAGTTCCCAGTATTGTGTTATTAATCGAGCTTTTTCTTTTTTAGCTTTTTTAGCTTCATGAGGCTTTATTGGTTGGCGAGTTGCTTTCTTAAATTGAAAATCCAATAAAACTAAATTTATTTCTTTAATTTTATTTTGTATTTCATTCAGTTCCTCTATACTGAAAGACGTACCTATATTTGCTTTGTTTCGCTTTTCCTTATAATATTTATTAAAATATTTATTCCCTTTAATTTTTTTACTCAATTTATTCATATTTTGTTAATTGTCCTGTTTAATGATAAATTTAGTTTTAATTGGCAATTTGTACGACGCTAAATTAAAAGCCGCACGAGCAACTTCTTCTGGAACAGAGCTAATTTCAAATAAAATTGTTCCAGGTTTAACAGTTGCGACCCAATAATCAACTGCACCTTTACCTGAACCCATACGTGATTCAGCAGCACGAGCTGTAACAGTTTTATCGGGAAAAATACGAATCCATAACGATGCGCCACGTTTGGTATACCGAGTAATTGTTCGTCTTGTCGCTTCAATTTGACGTGATGTAATCCACGATGGTTCTAATGCTTGTAATGCATATTTTCCAAATGAAATTTCATTCCCGCGAGTTGCTTTCCCACGCATTCTTGCTCGATGATATTTTCTATATTTTGTTCTTTTGGGACTTAACATAATAAAAGTAGATTAATTATTAATTATAGTTTTCAATTATTTTTTTAATATTTCATTTTTAAATAACCATACTTTAACACCAAGAACCCCATAAATAGTATTGGCTTCTTTCGTAGCATAATCAATATCAGCTCTTAATGTTTGTAATGGGACTCGACCTTCTCTAATCCATTCACTTCTTGCCATTTCAGCTCCGTTTAACCTACCAGATACTTCGATTTTAATACCCTGTACTTCTTTATCTTGTACACATTGTAATCCTTCACGAATTGCTCGACGAAAGGCTACACGATCTTCAAGTTGTTGAACTACAAGATCAGCAATAAGAGAAGCATTTGAGTTTACATTGTTAACTTCTATAACATTAATAGTAATTTGACGCTTAGTTGGAATTAGTTTTTTAATATTAAATACTAATGTTTTTATACTAGAACCGTTATCGCCTACTAACATCCCTGGTCGACCTGTTTCAATATTTAATTCAATTTGATCACCCAGTCCATTGCGATTAATATGAATATTAGAAATACTAGCTAATTTTGCTAATTTACTAATGTATGTTCGAATTTTATCATCTTCTTCTAATAAGATTGAGTATTGTTTAAAATCTGCATACCAATTGGATCTATGTTCCTGTGTAATTCCTAAGCGAAACCCCAACGGATGTGTTTTTTGTCCCATAAAAGAATCCTTAATTTTAATTTTTTTTAACTAATAGGTTTTACAACAACTGTAATATGGCAAGTTGGTTTTAAAATTTTATAAGCTCGTCCTTGAGCACGCGGTCGAATACGTTTTAATTTTGGACCTTCATCAGCAAAAATTTCTGAAATAATTAATTTTTTTTTATCAAGATTATAATTATTTTTTGCATTTGCTGCTACTGAATGAACTATTTGCCAAATTGGTGAACCTGCATCATAAGGTAAAAATTCCAATATCATTAATGCTTCTTGATATGAACGACCACGAATTTGATCTAAAACTTGTCTTACTTTATGAGGTGATATTCGCACATATTTTGCAACTGCTTTTACTGATAGACCATTCGACATACTATAGTTTCCTTAATATTTTATATATATGTTTAAAATTTATAAAAATGAATATTAAAATGTTATTTTTTTTCTTGAAAAATATTATATGCTAGTTTAATTGTTATATATTCATCAAATTCTTTATTTTGAGAATTTTTTTTTAAAAATTTATTAGGAGTTGAAATTTTAGTCATATAAATCTCATAAACCCACATATCAAAAAAGTTTATTGATAAGTTATTTTGTAAAGATATTGCAATTGAAAATAAAGCCTGCAAAAGAAACTCTCTTTCATTTGGATAACGATTTAAGCGATAATATAGATCATCACGCACATAATAAAAATGTTTGAACTGAAGGCTTTGTAGAGTTGATTTTGCAAATGGAGATAGCATATTTTCAGATTTAACATTAAATGTTTTTATATGAAAACATTCTGGAAACTTTAATGTTAATTCTTTTCGCTTCTTAGAAGCCATATTTAAAATTTTCCCTTAACGTTTTGTTTTTTTATCAGATTTAATATGTGATTTAAATGTTCGTGTTGAAACAAATTCTCCAAGTTTATGGCCTACAAATTGATCCGAAATAAAAACTGGAATGTGTTGCTTTCCATTATAAACAGCTATTGTAAATCCAACCATTTTTGGTAAAATCGTTGAACTACGGGCCCACGTAGTAATTACCTCTTTTTTTCCAATGGCATTCATTTTCTCAATTTTTTTGTCTAAATGATATGCAATAAAAGGTCCTTTTTTTAATGATCTTGACATTTATTTAAAACCTGAGTAATAAAATTTTATAAATTAATTAAGAACGACGACGAAGAATATATGAATTACTAAGTTTCTTTGTCCGTCGAGTTTTTTTACCTAAAGCTGGCTTACCCCAAGGTGTTAAAGGTTTAGTACGACCTATTGGAGTACGGCCTTCTCCACCCCCATGTGGATGATCACATGGATTCATTACTGAACCACGAACAGTCGGACGTTTTCCTAACCACCTTGTCCTACCTGCTTTTCCGCTTTGTATTAAAAAAGCATCATTATTACTTAATTCGCCAACGGTTGCAAAACATTCTTTACGAATTAATCGAATTTCCTTTGAAGGTAAGCGTAATGTTATATAATTACCTTCTTTTGCTAAAATTTTTGCAGATGTTCCAGCTGAACGAACAATTTGTCCTCCACGATTAGGAATTAATTCAATATTATGCACGGACGTACCTAACGGTATTTCTTCTAAAGGCAACGTGTTACCGATATCTAATGAAATTCCTTTTCCTGATAGGATAGTGTCGCCAACTTTTAAAGTATTTGGATGCAAAATATAACGTTTTTCACCATCTATAAAATGAATTAATGCAATTCGAGCATTTCTATTTGGATCATATTGAATTGATTTTACAATTGCTGGTATATTATGTTTACTTCTTTTAAAATCAATTATTCTATATTGTTTTTTATGTCCTCCACCACGATGTCTAATAGTAATAATTCCTCTGTTATTTCGACCTTTATCACGATGATTTTTTTTAACTAACCTTTTTTCAGGTTTATTAATCGTTATTTCTGAAAATGATGAAAGGGCTCTATTTCTTGTCCCTGGTGTATAGGGTTTATAAAGACGAATACTCATAAACTTTAGTAATTTATATAATAATTAAAATTAATTTTCCTCTGCAAATAAGTTTATTGTATCGCCTTCTGATAACGTTACAATTGCTTTTTTATAGTGTGACTTCCAACCTAGATATTTTCCCACTCTTTTTTTCTTTTTTGGTAAATGACAAGTAGTAATTTTGATTACTTTAACATCAAAGAAAAATTCAACTGCTGTCTTAATTGATAATTTATCAGCTTTAGGGTTAACTGCGAAACTATATTGATTATTTACTAATAATCGAGTAGCTTTATCTGTAATAATTGGATACTTTATAATATTTAAGTGTGAATAATTATAACTATAAAGATCAGTTTCTTGCTTCATTTTCACTAAAAATCTCCTTATATTTAAGTGTGAATAATTTAAAGTTTGAATCAAATAAATAACTTAAATCATTCATTGCTGCTGGTGTTATTATAATTTTTTTTGCTTTTAATAAACTTAATGTATTCAAGTTGGATGCTGAAATTAATTCAACATTTTTTAAATTTTGAGTTGCTAATTTGAAATGTAAAGTTTTTTTACAAACAATAAATAATACTTTTTCATTTAAGTTTATATTGATTTTTTGACAATGTTGATAAAAGTCTTTTGTTTTCCGCATCCGGTCTGAGTTGCTAAGTACATGAATATCAGCGCATTTATTGCAAAATAAAGTTTGTAACGCTAATTTACGTTCTTTTTTATTCAATTTTAAACTAACCGTTTTAGGTTTTGGACCAAAAATAACACCCCCCCCTTTCCATAAAGGAGAACGGCTTGAACCTGCTCGAGCACGACCTGTTCCTTTTTGGCGCCAAGGTTTCTTACCCCCTCCTCGGACCTCACTTCTCGTTTTTGTTGAAACTGTTCCTTGTCTTTGGGAAGCTTGATGTCGTAAAATATCACGATGAATTAAATAATTGCCTCCTGTTGTTTCATAACACCATGCCCCAACCCCAACTTTATATGGGAACTTTTCTGAATCAATACCTTCATGGCTTATACCGGTGTAAATAGTACGACGAGTCATATAATATTTTTCCTAATATTCATTTTTTTACTAGTTTTTTGTTCATTCTTATTTTGTAGGAATTATACTAAGTAAATTTCCAGGTTTTCCAGGAACAGCACCTTTAACAACTAGAATATTTTCATCATGATTTACTTGAACAATTTTTAATTTTTTAATATTAATTGTTTTATTACCAAGTTGACCAGCCATTTTTTTTCCCGGTAAAACACGACCTGGACTTGTTCCCATCCCAATTGAACCAGGAGCTCTATGATTTTTTGAACCATGAGTCATAGGTCCTCTTGCAAAATTATGACGTTTTTGAAGACCTGAAAATCCTTTTCCAATGCTTTTACCAGTAACATTAACTAATTGGCCTGTAAAAAATGATTCAACATTTAGAATCTGTCCAACTTTAAAATTACTAGGATCATTTACATGAAATTCTTTTAAGTATCGTAATGGTTGAATATTTGATTTTTGTAAATGTCCTAATTGTGGTTGAGTTAACATTTTAGGTGCAACATTTCCGTATCCAACTTGAATTGCATTATACCCATCTTTTAATGTCGTTTTAACTTGTGTAATTACACAAGGTCCAACTTTTAATATCGTAACTGGAATTATATTTCCCAATTTATCAAAAATTTGGGTCATTCCAATTTTATTTCCTAATAGGCCTAAAGACACAATATTTTGCTCCAAAAAATATTTATATATATATATTAAAAATAATAAAAATTAATTTTTACAAAATTTTTAAATAAAGAGTCCAATAATTTTAATCATCAAACCATTAATAACTCTAAGAAAATGAAAACATTTTGTCTATATAAGAAACATATACAATGTTATAATATAACACTATATGTCTATTATATCATATAAAAATATTTTTATATTTATTTGATAAATATAAAAATATTTTTATATGATATAATAGACATACTATTAATAAATATATATATATACTTATACAAAAATAGAGGATTATTATGAATAAAGTAGTTGGAATTGATTTAGGAACAACAAATTCAGTCATTGCTGCAATTGAGGGTGGACAACCTGTTGTAATTACAAACTCAGACGGGATTCGAACAACACCTTCAATTGTAGCTTATACAAAAAAACAAGAAGTATTAGTTGGACAAGTTGCAAAACGTCAATCAGTTGTTAATTCCGAAAATACCTTTTTTTCTGTTAAACGTTTTATAGGGTCTAAAGCTGATGAAATTTCTGAAGAAGATAAAGATTTACCGTATCCAGTAATTAAAGATAATAATGGAAATATAAAAATTAAATGTTCAGCTTTAAATAAAGATTTTAGTCCCGAAGAAATTTCCGCTCAAGTTATACGAAAATTAATTAAGGATGCTAAAGAATATTTAGGACAAGATGTGACAAAAGCTGTTATTACAGTACCCGCTTATTTTAATGATGCACAACGTCAAGCAACAGTTGATGCGGGAAAAATTGCTGGTATTGAAGTTTTACGTATTATTAATGAGCCAACCGCAGCTTCTTTAGCTTATGGTTTAGATAAAAAGCAAAATGAAAACGTTTTAGTTTTTGATTTAGGGGGGGGGACATTTGATGTTTCAATTCTAGAAGTAGGTGATGGTATTTTTGAAGTATTATCAACTGCTGGTGATACAAATTTAGGTGGTAACGATTTTGATAACGCTTTGGTTAATTGGTTAGTTAATGAGTTTCAAGCAAAAGAAGGTATAGATTTAAGAAAAGATATTCAAGCATTACAAAGGTTAACAGAAGCAGCAGAAAATGCAAAAAAAGTTTTATCACTTAAAGACACAACAACAATTGACCTTCCCTTCATTACAGCAGATCAGAGTGGGCCTAAACATATTAAGCAAGAATTAAGCAGAGAAAAATTTGAAATTTTATGTAAGGATTTAATTGATCGTTGTCGTATTCCTGTTGAAAAAGCATTAAAAGATGCAAAATTAGATAAATCTGCCATTAGCGAAGTTGTTTTAGTCGGTGGATCAACACGAATCCCAGCTATTCAGCAGCTAGTTGAAACATTAACTGGACAAAATCCGAATAAGTCAGTTAATCCAGATGAAGTCGTTGCAATTGGAGCTGCTATTCAAGCAGGAATTTTAGCAGGGGAAGTAACCGATATTTTATTGTTAGACGTAACACCATTATCTCTTGGAGTAGAAACAGTTAATGGGATTATGACAAAACTTATTTCACGAAATACGACTATTCCAATTAAAAAATCAGAAATGTTCACAACGTTTAAAGATAATCAACCAGAGGTTGAAATTCACGTTGTACAAGGTGAACGAGAACTTGCTGAAGGAAATAAAACTTTAGGAAACTTTAGATTAAGAAATATACCACCAGCTCCAGCGCAAGTACCACGAATTGAAGTAACATTTGATATTAATGTGGATGGAATTTTGTCAGTAACCGCTAAAGAAACTGAGTCAGGAAACGAGCAAAGCATAACGATTGAAGGAGCTGCTAATTTATCAGAAACAGAAATTAATAAAATGTTAGAAGATGCAGAAAAGTATGCTGCAGTTGATAAAGATGTAAAGGAAAAGGCGGAGATAAAACTCCAGGCTGATCAGTTGGTGTTAGGGGAGCTAAAAGACGCAAAATTCGATGATGAGACACTTCAAGAAGAAGCAGATAAACTGCTTGTAATTCTTCGTGAAGCTATAGAGTCAGATAACTATGATTTAATGAAAGAATATAGCGCACAAGCACGAAGTTTAATTTCAAAAGCTCAGCCTAAAGAACCTCAAAATTAAAAAGAGTATTTCTTAAAATATACTATTTAATAAGTAATTTGTTTGACTTTTAAAATTTATTAATAATTAAAGTGTTTAAATAGTTTCATTATGAAACCTTAATTTCTAATATTAAAAATAGAATTCGAAATATATGTTTCATAATGAAAATTATTTAAACATATATTTATTTTCCGAATTTATCCTTTTATATCATCAACGATGATACATTCAGTTGTTAAAATCATACTTGCGATTGATGTTGCGTTTTGTAATGCTGAACGTGTTACTTTTGCTGGATCAACAACTCCTTCTGTATACATATTAGCAAATTTATTTTTTGCTGCATTATACCCAATTTCAAACTTTTGTTCTTGTACCTTTTCAATTACAACTGGACCATTAATTCCAGCGTTTTCAGCAATTCTTTTTAAAGGTGCAAGAATAGCCCGAGAAATTATAATTGCTCCAATTAATTCGTCTTCTTTTAAATTAGTTTTTGACCATGTTACTAAATTTTCTGACAAATGACTTAATGTTGTCCCGCCACCAGGAACAATTCCTTCTTCAACAGCTGCACGTGTTGCATTAATTGCATCTTCTAAACGTAATTTTTTATCTTTCATTTCTGTTTCAGTTATAGCGCCAACTCGAATAACTGCAATTCCACCAGAAAGTTTAGCGATACGATCTTGCAACTTTTCTTTTTCGTAGCCAGTTTCAGCAATATTAATTTGTTTACGTAATTGTTCACATCTAGCTTTAATATTTTCAATTTCTAACCCATCTCCTACAATTGTTGTATTGTCTTTGTTTACAATAATTCGTCTCGCTTGGCCTAATAAATTTAATTGAATATTTTCTAAACTTAAACCAGCATCTTGAGTAATTACCGTTCCACCGGTTAAAACTGCAATATCTTGCAACATTAATTTTCTTAATTCACCAAATCCGGGCGCACGAATAGCGACGACATTAACAATACCTCGTAATTTATTCAATATTAAAGTTGCTAATGCTTCTTTTTCGACGTCTTCAGCAATAATTAGTAATGGTCGTTTTGTCTTTGTAATTTGTTCTAAAATAGGCAATAAATCTTGTTGTACTAAAGTAATTCGTCGATCAGTTAATAATATGTAAGGATTATCATAAGAAACTTCCATTTTTTCAGTATTAGTTATAAAATATGGAGATATGAATCCTTTTTCTAATTTCATCCCTTCGGTAATTTCTAATTCAGTACTAATTCCTTTTCCTTCTTCTAATGAAATGACACCTTCTTTACCGACTTTTGATAATGCATTTGCTATTAATGAACCAATCATATCATCATTACCCGATGAAATTGAAGCAACTTGTTTAATTGATTCAATTTCTTCTACAGGTTGAGCAAATTCATTTATTTGCATGACTAAATATTGGCTAGCTTTTTCCATACCTAACTTTAACGAAATTGGATTTGCTCCTGCAGCTACATTCTTTAATCCTTCTTTAACCATAGCGTAAGCAAGAACTGTGGCTGTTGTAGTCCCATCTCCAGCAACATCATTTGTTTTTGCTGCTGCCTGTCGAATTAGAGAAACACCTGTATTTTCAATATGGTCTTCTAACTTAATTTCTTTTGCAATTGTGACACCATCATTAACAATTTGAGGGGAGCCATATGTTTTTTCTAATACAACATTCCTTCCTTTTGGCCCTAAAGTAACAGAAACTGCTTCTACCATGATCTCCATTCCACGTTCTAAAGCTCGTCTTGCATTATCCTGGTATAATATTTTCTTTGGCATAAATTTAAATTTTAATGAATTGAAAAAAATCGTTTATTTGTAACTGTAAAATATAATTTAAGAATTCGGCAAGTTAATTTTTTAATTTTGTTAAAATTTTTTTATTCAAAAGCTTTACAAACAACAAGAATCGATAGTACTATAAAAGTGTAATATAGTTTGGGCTTGTAGCTCAGTGGACTAGAGCACGTGGCTACGAACTACGGTGTCAGGGGTTCGAATCCCTTCTTGCCCAATTATTATATTACTTAATACTGGGGTGTCGCCAAGTGGTAAGGCTGTGGACTTTGACTCCGCCATTCGTAGGTTCGAATCCTGCCACCCCAGGATTGATATATTAAATAAAAAAGTATATTAATATAGTTCATGTGCATATATTTTAACTATATGTTCGAATACGTTTAATAGTTTATCATTTTTATACATAAGAAAACGAATTTTTATTTTGAAATGATCATTATTAGATATCTTAGAATTTAATTTATATATTATATGAATTATTTTAAAGGTTGTTTGGGAATAATATTAAGAGAATTTTGATCTATTTTTTATATAATTTAAATTAAGGGAATTTTCCTCTCTAAACATGTTTGTCATAATTACATTTTAACCATAATAAATTTATCATTTTTCTTAACAATCCCAAAATTTGATGGACTTTATTGAACCACTTTATTAAGTTTTGGCTCCAAGTTTTAGTACTGATTTTTCACCTATATTTGAACCTAATATAAAGGCAAATAAAAATTTTGTTTGTTCATTTATCTCTTAATCCGGTTACCTAATGAGTTTAATTTATTTGATATATAGAATTTAATATTACTTTTAAAAGGCAGCTCTTCACATATTGCATATCTTA
>JALLPI010000216.1:0-30529 GCA_036939935.1 Cyclotella atomus | reverse complement strand
TATCGTAAATACTGGTACATATCCCAACCATTAAAAGGCATGGATACTTAAAAAATCCATGCCTTTTTTCGCGCGTTGAATTCACGCAGGAACCGACTAAAAAAGGCTTTGTACATAGGAATCGTCCAAAAGGCAGTGATTTTATCGATGCCTTTTGAAATGTACCAGAGTCTACACGATTTCTACATAAGGCAGTGGTTTATCCATGCCTTTTAAATGGTTGGGATATTCATGGAATTCGTCACTTGGGATTCCATCCAACCATGAAGAGTTCCTCATTCCGTCCTATCCGCCCAGCCATTGATTTCTCGGGGAGAGACGCCGAGAGCAAGAGCTACCACGCACCAAATGCATAGATAGACAGAGCGAGGCTCGAGGGCTCTGGGGCTGCCGGCGCTCCTATAGCCGATGGTGTTAGTTGGTTTCAATACTTACTCAGCAGAAGAGCCTTAGATACCTATGAGAGGATCTGCATGGCAAAGATCATGCCTTGGCTACAAGGAACGTTTTGTGGACGATTTCGAGTTCAATGGCATTAGAGTTCGCCAGTTTCCGTCCAGATCTGTCTTCGAGAAGGCAGTGTCTGATGCAATTGGGGCCAATGTTCTTGATGCCAGTGATGATGAAGCTGACAATGATAGAGTCCCAGACACAGCTTTCACAGTTTGGGACGCATCTGTCCTCCTTGGAATATATGCAAGTAGAAAGGACGTATGGAGCAGATTGACAAAGAGAAAGGCACCGCCAAACTGCTCTCGCCCAATGGTGACACTTGAACTGGGAGCTGGTACTGGAGTTGCATCGCTTCTTTTTGCAACGAGTGAAGTTGTTCGCGAAACGAAGTACACTTATAATATGATGATGACCGATCTTCAAAGTGCAATAAACTTCACAAGGCTAAATGTGCACGCTAATATTCACAACATACCAAACAATGTAACAATAACAACTCAACCGCTTCGCTGGGGCCGAGTAGATGACATGGATGCTCTTCTACGCGATATCGGCCACCCAGATATACTATTCGGTGCAGATCTACTATATACGTGTGACAAGTCTGTCATTTCTGCACTGGCAGAGACCGTTATAATGTTGACTGGACGAGTTGCCGTCTTTGCAGTTTGCAAAATGCACAGACCAGAAAGCATTGACTTTTTTGTTAGTCTTATAGAATGCAACTTTGATGTAAGACATATACCTGCATCCAGTGTTTCGATGGATTTGCTTGCAAGTGATGATGACTTTGCAGTTCTAGAGTTATGGAGAAGAAAAAGCAGGATAACTTGATGCATCGATCCCTAAATGGATTGAACTCACAACACGCCTAATCAAAGGGCGGTTACTAATAGTAACAACTCACACGAGTATTGTAGTTTTGTCTGATACGATTTTGTAATTGATAGGTAATAACAAAACTTAAGTTTTAAGTTGCTGAAGATCTTGTGTTCATTGCATCCAATCAAAACATCATCATCTTATCAGCGTAAGTAGCTGCACTATCTGGCTCACAGCAAGGACATCCTGGTTTCCTGACTCCTGGAGCATGTTTACTTTCAACCATTTTCTGTAACAGCTCTTTTGATGATACATAAGATGAAGTAGTCTGGTTTGTTTGTTGCATGCTGATACTTGGAACGGACTGTGTTGGAAAAGGCTGCTTGTCATTGTTATCTTCTTTAGTTGACGCGTTCACTGGTTCTATTGAAGTGTCACTTTAGTAATTCAAGCATCCGCAGATTAAAATATAATCTCACTCACCATCAACTGGACGACGAAATACAATATTTCCTTTTCCCCATTTACCATCCATTGTCACTTTTTCGGTTGCATGTTGTACTTCGTTAGGACCTGCCATTTCGGCTGTAGTTTGGTCAAGCTCTTTCTCTGCAGGAGTAAAATCTTCACCCCACTCAGGAGCTATACAATCATTATCCACATACTCTCCAAGACACCTTTGCAAATACTCTGCCACCAACCGCCTTCCTTCTCTGCTGTGTTTTGTGTCATCATTGCCAACCAATTGTCCAATCTGAGCAAAGACTGTATCACGTGCTTTTAGACATACTGATTCGATTGTGCGTCTTCCTCCCTTGAACTCTGGAGGCAGGACATCTAATACATCATCATTTGTTACCTCCGCCAATGGCTTGAGAATACGTGTTTTGAACGAGCCACCGATGCGTGATTCTTCTAAACCTGGTATCAATGGTTTTGGGAATGCAGGTACTTCATCTGCAGATTGCGCTTCTGCCATTTTCTTTGACTTCTTTGGAGGTTTTGGAAACACAATGGTGATGGCAGTTTCTAGTGGAACGCATCCAGGCTGACGGCATGATACTTGCATGACCATTACTGTGGTGCCCATGTCCAATGCGTTTTCTGGTATGGTAGCTTCGATAAATTCAATTACTTTGCGCTTGTGTTGACGGAGAAGAATGTTTTCGTTGGCGGAGAACATGGCGTTACGATGTGATTGTTTAGGCGAAGATGGTGGGAGGTGTGCAGCAAAGAAGCTGGTATGTGATATCAGGCTAACAAATATAGCAAGATAGCGCATTAATGTCCAAAATCAAGTTGACATCCCAACGACATTGAATCAAGCCCCCATTTCGTCGCTCCTAAAGCATAGCCCCTCCGATCACCCCCCTCTCGCGGCTCTCGGCTGCTGAGTCTTGATTCCATAACTTCCTCAACGCGTGCCTCCCTATTTCTAATACTCACTCACTTGTAGCAAACAGTATGAAATCATTACTTCTGTTATCATTCTGCATCACGGTAGCGTCACTGTGCGTTCCCAACGGCATGAAAGATCTTCATGGCAGATCCATCTTGCACCGTCGCCAAGTACTCCAAACAATCTCCACGTCTCTCCTGACTTTTAATGTGCTAGCTTCTCCATCGAATGCCGTGCAAGATGTACCGACAAATCAAGCCGCTACATCTGCAGGACGTCGTATGTGTCAAACTGACACCAACCCTACACGAACAGTAGTGGAGTGCGTTGGTGAATTGAGGTAAGTGCATTTAAATCTCCTGCGAACTTGTACATTGCTTGATCTAACCGATTGCACTACTTTATTCAGACAATACAACAAAGATGGAAGACTATCAGGTGTTTCTGCGGCTGAAAATGGAGTTAGTACTAGTGCAGTGAAAAATCCATCACGATTCTCTCCTCCTTGGACTTACTTGACTGAAACTAGTGATCCAAAGGTTGCATGGAGAAGTTTAGTTGCTGCAGTGAAAGGCGTTGATGATAAGTTGGAGATTGTTGAATTAACTGATGACTGTGAGTGGGAAGTATCGTTGGTTTTACATCATATCATATTGTCGTTCATTCTCACTCAATTGCCATCATCGTATTTACAATTGCACAATATACAATCTAAATCTGCACAAACATAGATCTGCACGCAACGGTACGGACAGAATTTCCTGCAGGGCTGACATACGATGATATTGAATTTATTTTGAGACCAGATGACAATATAGTTCTTTACCGGAGTGTTTCAAGGACATCAGTGTTTGTATACCCTTTGACACAGCCCGTGAGTGACAAGAATAGCAATCTCAATAGATTGCAAAAGATTAGAAACACATTAGGCTGGGATGAGTTAGGAATGCGTCAAGAAGGGTCAAAAATGATATGATTTCTTTGGGTGAAGTTGAAGCCAATGGTGACACAAACAACAATTAATATAATTAACTTATCTTCTCTTCGCTTCTGCCCAACTTTCTACTAATGTAATGCATAACAGGTATCANAAGGACATCAGTGTTTGTATACCCTTTGACGCAGCCCGTAAGTGACAAGAATAGTAATCTCAATAGGTTGCAAAAGATTAGAAACACATTAGGTTGGGATGAGTTAGGAATGCGTCAGGAAGGGTCAAAGATGATATGATTTCTTTGGGTGAAGTAAAGCCAATGGTGATACAAACAACACTTAATATAATTAACTTGTCTTCTCTTCGCTTCTGCCCAACTTTCTAACTAATATAATGCATAACAGGTATCAGATAGTACCAATCACAGGACCCAGACTGGAGCACACTCAATGAACTGCCGCAATTTACATAGAATATCTAGAAGGGCGCTTATTCGTCGCCTCAACCTCCTTTTTAGCGGACTGGGTCTTCTTCAATGTTTGAGCATACTCGCGAGCCTTGGCAAGCTGCTCTTCTTTGCTTTTGGATGGAGGATCCTTCTTGATGAATGTACAAGCAATATTGGACGTTTTGGGCGTAAGCTGAGCCAAGGCAGTAGACACAATTGAGATGGGCATGTCAGATGTTTCGATTTTCACTTTCTTTGACCTCTTCATCGTATCGGGAGACCCAATCTTCTTCCAGTGGATGCCATGAGCCTTAACTTGCTCATAGTTACGAGTAGGAATGAACGGAGCAACTAACTTCCAGTTGGAACCATACTTGTCAAAGCCCTTGATGAACTGTTCGTGCTCTACTGCAGTCCATATACCAGTACGATGAGTGAATTCTCTCTTGATAGAAAGCTTCCTCATGAGATCTGGATTGTAGGAGTATGCACTGACCATCGCGATGATAAGTGTTGCGATGAATGCAAGCCCCGGAAGATTGAAGCTTGTGTACACTTCGATATGACTTGCGTCAGTTTGGACTACGTCCACTTCCCAGACAGGGATCGATTCAAAGCTGGTAGTGTTGTTACTAAGACAAACATGATCATCTGAATCATTTGAGTCGGAGGAGGATCTCGGGCCAAAGGGATGAAGCAGCAGGCTAAGAAGAAACAAGAGCACTACTACGACACGTGACGCGCGGCTCTTCCAGTCTACTTGAGAACTGCCTTCATCTATGGTGGAGTTGTCAGCTTCATCATTAGCTGCATCGCCTTTCGCATCACTCTCACCAAAAATGGAACCCAAATTAACACGAGTAGACCCAACGATCTCTTCCAGATCAATTTCATCGGAAGGCTCGTCATCATTGGAACCTGAGTTAGGCCCGGCCGCAGTAGAGATGATGTTTCTCGCAAGAGCACTGCAGATGCGTTCCATGAACTTCTTGGAACTGTAGGCACAAATGAGCGCAAGACTCTGAACCCAAAGCCAAACGGCGGCTACAATCGAGGAGAACAACGACGGCTTAGGGCTGCGTGTGGCTTGGGAAGTTGCGATGGAGTTTGAGACTGATTTGTGATCCGATGCATCTAAAGTGTTTGCGTCGTCTATGTTCGCAACTTCAATCTCTCGAGCAGCTTTTCCAAGTACACGATTCTCCCAGAACACCTTCAGAGTTGCTGACGTACTAATTGGAGTGGCATCCACCTTAGGCGAAGAAGGATTCGAGGTATCACCTTCAATGCTGGCTGCATCTTGCTTGCCGAGATTGGCCATATGACTGAGCATGCTCTTCGTCATCTTGCTGAAAGCGGTGGAATCATCCGAGTGCAGAAGACCCTCTTCATTCAAGGCTGGTGGAGCGGGAGACTTTTTGTCGTCGGCACTCGCAGCGGCTTCGTCGTTTGACAAGCTCGGCACACTGCTGGGAGGACTCTTCATTAACTTATTCATGGCCTCATCATCAGATAAGCTCCCAGTCTTCATCGCCGTGGCTGTGCCCTTCAAAATATCATCAACCACTTCTTCGTCATCTACATCCAAATCTTCTACCTTGAGACTATCAGAGTCGATCCTATCCAACAGCTCGTAATCGGCAGCATCATCCGTTGTACTTGACTTGTCCTTCTCATCTTTTGCCAATGCATCAATACTGCCAATGTACTCCTCCGTCTCGACCGAGTCCATCAAAGGTGCAGGAGTAGCACCAGGTGATCCAGGCGGAGAAGCCTGTGGCGTAAAGCAAATGGTCGCGCCGACGATCCCGCTTTTTTCATCGTCGTCGACTAGTTTTGGCTCATCGCGATTAAGATTAGGCGGCTGTGGCGTCGCCGGAGGTGTGGAAGGGAAGTGGCATTCCATGATGGAGATAGATTGGCGGGGTACAAAGCGGCTTTCGTCGGATGGTGAGAGTGATCTATTGGTGTAGTAGGATTGATCGGGCGTGCAGGACATGGAGAAATACTCGGTCTGCACATGAAGCGAATTGCGAATTGGCAACACAAACCGTGATGAAATGATCAAGTGGTTGAGTTCGAACCCGCGTGACAACTGAATTCAGCGATGCATACAAATCCCATGATTGCAATGGTGTGAAAAATATTCATGTGAATGCATCAATTTTCTGTTTGATTGGGGCTTTGTATGAGCTCAATATTGATGAGTTTTGTGTGTGTGTGGTCACTACGTACTGTTAAGAGCTATCTATCTCTTGTGAAGAAGTTGAACGGCGAAATGGCGGGAACAACTGATAAATTAAGGTAAGTTCGTCGCCTCTTCCCCTTCTCTTCCTCTTTCCTCTCCCTCTCCTCTCCTCCCTTTTCTCCCTAGCTCCTTCCAAGGACCATGCCGATGGCCCGCTTATTTACTGCATTAGCAATCGCCATATGCGCGCATGATGTGTCCGCATTTTGCAATCCAAGATCGCCCTATGCAAGTCTTCCTCCAATCAGATCTATCTCGTCTCAATCCACGTCTGCGACATCAACATCACTACTTTCGCTCAAACCCCTACTGGAAGAGATTGACTCCCAAATATCTGCAAAGAAAGGTGACACACCAGTGGTCTTTGTAGGTGGCAAGGGTGGTGTAGGCAAGACCTCCATCTCAAGCAGTCTGGCAGTAGCACTTGCATCATCAGTAGAACGTGACTGCAAAGTTCTCATTGTATCAACAGATCCTGCACATAGTCTAGGGGATGCTTTAGATGTTGATTTGAGACAGAGAAATGCAAATAGCAAACCCAAGCCATTGGTTCTCACTGATGCACTGACTGGTGGCAGACTTCATGCACTGGAAGTAGACCCAAATGCGGCACTTGAAGATTTTCAAAACAATCTACAACTATTTGATGTGTCCACTCTGTCTCAAAGCTTGGGAATCAATGTCTCACCTCAAATGCTGCAAGATTTGGGGTTGGACGAATTGCATACGTTAATCCGCAATCCCCCTCCTGGATTAGATGAATTGGTAGCACTATCAAATGTACTCGATCCAGAATTCGCGGAGGAATACGATGTGATAATCGTTGATACTGCACCAACTGGTCACACGCTAAGAATGTTGGCTCTTCCTCAATTCCTCGATGGATTTTTGGGCACTCTCCTAAGATTGAGAGAGAAACTGAAGGGGTTGATTCAAACTGTACAAATGTTTATGGGTGCTGCTGCTGAAACGTCTGGAAATAGAATGGATGTGGATAAAGCATTGGGGAGGTTAGAGGAGTTTCAATTACGTACTTCAAAGCTACGCGAGAGGCTCAAGAATGCTGCTTCTACAAAGTTTGTGGTGGTGACCATTCCTACTATGCTAAGCGTGAGAGAAAGTCAAAGATTGATGAATGAGCTCGGAGAACAAGGTGTATGTGTTTCGGATTTGGTTATAAATCAGTGTATTGAGGGTGGAGATGGCAGTGATGTATCAGATTCGATGAAGATTTATTATGAAAGACGTGTTTCGGGGCAACAAAGGTGGATTAATGAGTTGAAAGATGCATGTACTGATGTGTCGAGAAGTGAAGAGTACAAGAACAATGTTGAAGAGGGTGCTGCTGCTAGTGATATTGTTGTCAAGGAAGTACCTTATTATGATGTCGAGTTGGTGGGGGTACCTGCATTAGGATACATCGGTTCTCAAACCTTTGCAGACCCATCTTTTCAAAGACTGATTGGATTTGAGGAAGAAATAGATGGACCAAAAGTTGTAATCTGTGGCGGTAAAGGAGGGTAAGTTTAGTGTGGTTGTGCATTCATCTCAATGTGCCATATAGGTGCTCAAATACTACTATTGATGAATGAAGTGTTGGCAAAACCACAACATCATCATCACTCGCTATTGCAATGGCGAAGGGAGGTCACAATGTGGCGATTGTTAGCACTGATCCAGCTCATTCTTTAGGTGATGCACTTGATATGAATCTGCAAGGAGGATCCCTAACAGATGTGCCTCTTTATGGGGTCCCTCCTATGCCGGGAACGACTGAAGAAGGGTCATTGAAAGCTATGGAGATTGACCCAACATCAGCGCTAAAAGAATTCCGCGACAGCATTGACAATCTACTGGGAAAGTCAAGTAACGGGGATAACTCGGAATTGATGTCAACTCTTGACTCGGTAGGCGAGCTATTGGATACACTACCGGCAGGCACTGATGAAGTGGTGGCTTTGGCAAAGGTTATTCAACTCATTCGAAGAGGACAATTTGACCGTGTTGTGCTAGATACGGCACCTACGGGACATACTCTTAGAATGCTCACCACGCCTTCCTTCCTCGCAGATTTGATTGAAAGAGTCCTCAGTGTATCGAGAAAGCTGAATTCCAATGCAGCTGTCAAAATGCTATTAGCAAGCGCCAAGAACAAATATGATGTAGACGATGCAGGCGAACAAGCGAAGTCGGGTCTTCTCAAATTCCAGCTATCAATGTATGACTTGGAAGACTTGTTTGCGGATCCTGCTTCGACAGAATTCTTAATTGTTACAATCGCCAGTGAGCTTGCAGTGCGAGAAAGCACAAGGCTGTTAAATGATTTGACTTTCGGGGATCCTGACATGCCTATTCGAGTTAGGTCGGTTGTAGTGAATCAGGTACTCGATGAAGGTAAGGTTGCGCAAGCATTTATGTCGCAGGTGGCCAAGACTCAATCATCATGTATGGAGCAAGCGCGAGACAATGTTAAGGCTATTGCAAATGCTCCGCGAATCACTGAGGTCTCATACTTGGATACTGAGCCGAGAGGAGTGTATGGGTTGAAGGCATTGTCAGAAGAATATCTGAATGAGAAAGAAGCTGTATCATAACACAACTAACTGCATTAGAAACACTAAACAGTTAACTTTCCATCAAATTGAGCCATCTCTAATTTTGGCAGCCCATAAGCAGCACGATTACTACTCCATTTCTCGTGAAATTTCGGTGTCTTACTCAAAAGCTCAGCATAATCCATTAGTGTCCAAAGAAAATCATGTGTGTGTTGTTCCCATGTCATTTTCTGTGGTCATCGCAAGAGTTGTTCATTTCGTTGATCAGATAGTTATGACAAGAAGTATACATTCAAATTAAAGTCAGACTTACCGTTCGGCACCATGAATTGGCATTCTTAATAATCTGCCTAACTTCCTTTTGATGCTTGTTGCTAACAGCGAAGTCGACTTGTTTCTTCAGATCACTTAAGTCTGATTCTACTGGTATAAAATGAACCCATGGTTCCAACTCATCATCCCAATAACTTCCAAATGTTGGTTTCACTTTGACTACCACACTGTTCATGCAAAGTAATGGGCCATATCGTGTACTTGCCCCATTAGAATCAATGTCGATGATAGCTCTATACTTCATAAAGTCTCTAAAAGGTATTTTGTTGTTTGACTGTTGTATCAATTCTCCAGTCTGATCATTTGGTTTGTATTGTGATGAAACTAACAAAAGTTTGTCTTTAGCTGCAGCAACTGCAAGCTTCAATGAATTAAGAGAGATGAGGTACTTACCTGGTTGTACATCCATAGTATCCTGATGATTACTCGCCAGCAGCACCAACTGCTCTCTAGGCAATATACCCCTTTCATATACAGCTCTATATCCAGTGTACCTTCCTCTCCATACAGCTTTTGGTATTTTCTCGCCCCATGGATACTCTTCATCAAACTCCATATGCTGTGCATCCCATCCCACAGGTGTATCTTTGAGCCATTGACTCCGCTGTGGCAATATGTAGTTCAAACTCAGAGATGGCCATTGATGTGTGCATTTTTTTGGATCGACAAATGAACTGAGACGAAATATCGGTACCATATCATCACCACACCATGGATAGTCATGTTCATCAAATATGATTGGGAAGTCACCCTGGCGTACAAGTATTTATGTAACATGATATTAGACAGTGAAGAATTCGTGTTACCACAAAACAGAAACAATCTTTCACATATCTACTCACCTCAGTGATTAGTTTCATTCTGGGATTCTTTGGTTCCAATACCTTTGCCAATGAAACAGCACTTTCTAATAGAGTTACCCAATCAATATGATGCCCTTGGTGGTGCCACTTATAGACAGCCCATCTAAAGAATACAATAGAAACGAGTTGTAAGTAAATTGAAGGTAAAGCTCTTTTTCTCAGTTGTAGAATGGTCAGATAGATAGCAATGTTCTTACCGTCGATACGAACCAAATGGTCGAAGTACCTTTCCTTTTCTCACAATATACGGTTGGGCACCAGCTCCACTAATTCTAACAAAATCACGGAACGCTCTCTCGGACTTCAATCCCTCCTCTAATGAGGTTTGTATCTTCTCTCCCTTGCCGAACTTGTTCACTATATGTACAAATTTATCTACATTCAGTGTAATTCCTGTCATACCAATATGTTTACGTTGCTCACTCCATCTGTGGAATGGATAACCTGGAGGCGGTTGCATTGCATCAAGGTCTGGATTTGGAGTTGCCACGTACACCAGTTGTTTTGTTTCGATTACTGTATACTCGTAGTTTGTGTTGAATGGGTCGATCCATGAAAAGAAATCATGTATCCTCGCTCGGAATGTGAAAATAATGATACATGTGAGCAAAACATAACATAGGATCCTTTGATTCCTTGGATTCAAATATCTTGCAGTCCATCTGCGAAACAACGCCTTCACCGAAACGTCGTAGTTAGTGTCACGATCTAGAGTTCGCCGCGTTGATCTAGTCTCATTTGCTCTTGAATAGATTGTTGTCAGGGTAGAGAATGTTGAGATGGTGGATAAGCTCTCATCGTCTCTCACCCTCGACCTCATTTTGCTGCGGCCGGTGCTATTTCATCTACTACCGGATGAAGTTTCAGCCTCAGTGAAGAGTGAAGAAGTTGTTCAGAAGAGGCTCGAGCTGGGGGTCATTGCGATGAACCCATTTGCATTCACTGTTGAGATTGCATTGAATTACTTGGGCGCAAAACTTTCTTCCCGCGCAAAATCTTTCTCATATCATCGCATAGCATCGCATCATCATCTATCGTTCATCTCTTTGATGTATGAGACGTCTATATATCTCTCCATTGTCAGATAAAGCAGCAGCGATAGCCTCACGGCGTCATTATGGTACTGAGCGCCACGCAACTTCTCAAACATGGCCGCTCTACGTCTAACCAAAAGATTCATCGCTTCACCTGTTGGATCCTACATCAAGCCACATCAAACGAAGAAAATATCAGTCTTGTTCCGCTTTTTCTCCTCGCGTCGTCGCAACCAATTCCAGTTAGATGCACTTCCATTCACATTATCACCCGATGAAGCCTACAAAAAGTTTGTAGCATGGGCAGTCAATGAGCAAGGACTCGGGCCACTTATTTCAGTTGGTGGGCCGATTGGCTCTGTAAACATCCAACCTGTTTATGCTCCATTTTGGTACTTTACTTTGAATGTTAGGTTTGGTGGCAGATATGTGCCCGAGCCGTTCAGAACTGCATATTTGAATGCTCCTAACGGAGTGATTCATATTCCTGGGTAAGCAGACATTATAGTTTGTCGTCATCTTTCTCCAAGATCTCCTGATGTACATGTCCAATGTGTTCTTCCAGTTTGGCAGCATACTCTGGATTCTCATTCAGAAGATCTCTTGTAGATCCTATCCATAACACAACTCTGGTATTCAAAAATGAGTCAGTAGTACCATTCGGTTCGTGGATGCTTAACCCAATGGAATTCCAAGGCAAATCTTTAGACGTGTTCCCGGATCCTTGGAATGCAACCCGTGAACGCGCATTTTCAGTTATCTATGACGAGTTGCATGAAATGGTAAATAGTGATGAACAATCGAAGGAAGTGCAAGTTGAAGTGGAGCGTCTTTCATCGAGAAGAATTTACATGCCAACATATTTGGTTGAATATACAATCTTAGGAGTGACATATCAGGCGTTTGTATCTGGATGCGATGCATCGATTGAAGTTTCCGGGATATCACACAATTCAATATTCAATGCTGGTAGCAAGGGGGATGCAGTCTTTAAAGGTGCGGCTAGTTTCCTGTCTAAACGGGCTGCACCCATGGCGGCGACCGCGCTCCAATTCTTTGGGTTGAGACCTTTTGTGGCAGCCGGTCAGATCATTTGGGGTTTGGTCTCTAGAATTGCGATGAAGTTTCATATCATTGGTTTGTTAGGGGGTGGGGCTGTGATGGCTTGGAGGAAACTAGTGCGGCCCTACCTTGATCATCGTGCTACATCGGAAGAATGGAAACAGCAACGAGAACATGAGGCGCGTGTGGAATCGTTTCAATACTGTGAGTTTCGAGATACATCAGGAGCTGCTCATGCTTACTTTGATCGGAACAGACAGCGAATTTTGCGTCATTTGCGAGGTCAAGAAGGTCGCGAGAATCAAACGGAAGGTCAAGAATGGTACTCTCAATGGGAGGAATGGGCTAAGCAGCAATTTGAGAATGCTCAGCAGGAAGCGTTTCGGCAACAGCAAGCTTGGCAGCAGCAGCAGAAAACGGGGAGACAGAATGAACAACAGGGCTACGAACAACGTCAGAGGAGCAGTCAAAGGCAGTATCAACAGCAGTCAAAACCGAAAGATGAGGTGAGAATAGTCGCTGCATGGCTCGTTGGCTTACTCTCTTTACCGACTGACTTCACTTGTACTTGATGACAAAGATCAAATGGGACTTTGATGCAAACGATCCATACTCTGTGCTCGGAATCTCACGGAATGCAACCAAAGAAGAAGTTTCCAAGGCTTTCAGGCGCAACATGCTCAAGTACCATCCAGATACTATGCAAGGTGCAAGCGAGAAAGAAAAAATGATAGCAACAGAACGCTCGAAAATCATCACAGAGGCATACAGAAAGATTAAGTCAAGCCAAAAAGGCAGATAGCATCTAAAATATCATTGCAATGAGTAGTACAGCTACTATATATTCTATTAATGAATTATACTCATGCACATGTGATCTAAACACGAGGCCTTTTGACTGCTGATTCTGAAGAATAACAAACTGAATCTCCAGCTTCGTCTATATCGTCCAAGTCAATTTCGCCTGGATCAGCATTGTTGACAGCTACATCTTCAGCTTCATTTTCAGCACCGAGATCAATTTCATTGACTTCATTGGTAACTTGTTTAGGGGCAGGCATGGCTAGTGGAGCTCTTTTATGATTGATTTCTTCGTCTGCATCGTCATCGAGATCGATCACGTTGTCGTCACCTACAGGCCTCTGCTCAGGCACAGGCATTACTAATGGTTCTCTACAACGTGCATTGCCAGCATTGTCAGTATTACAAAATGGGACAGTCAATTTGTGCTCCATACCCATCATTTCCAAGAACTCATCAGTTTGAGGGTTGCCAACCATTGGACGCGCAGGGCCATATTGTTGTCTGGAAGTTGGGTCGTAGGGACGGACATTCTGAACAAAGTTAAGAGGAATTGTCGTGTTCTTTTTTCCTCCTCTGCTTGATGCAGCTGATGACAGTCGACTGTTGATATCCTGCAATTCATCGCTCGTTATTGGCGCCTGGTCAAACTCATCTTGAGGAATATGAACCTTGTTATGTGTTCTTTGGGACCAATCTTCTGTTCGACGGTGGATCGCAAGCCATGTTGGGTCATACTCTAACCATGACTTCTTTGCATCTTCGTCTGACACTGAATCTAAATTGGTTGCAGACCTTGTTAGCAAAGGTTCAATGTGCAAGACTTGCAAGTGCCTTCGTTTTGGTAGGCACTTGTCTAAAGACAAAAACCTAGTCATTTGATCAGTTAAAGACTCGATATTTGTTCCATTCGGATTAGGACAAATGCCTTCGTTTGATTCCATTCCAACAAAGTTGGTCGATTCATTTGCTTCTGGCGTCGCGCTAGGTTTCTTCTCGCCATCCGCATTATTGTCGGCAGCACCTACATGACGAACCTCTGCTTGGAACTTCACATGCAAATGCGCAGCAAACCAATGCCTAGGTTTCAGTGCATGCAAAAGTGTTTCGTTTGCCGGGCTGCCTAGTGAATTCGTTTCGATTTCTTGCTTGAAGAAAGGCTTTTGTTGTATCAATTTGTTAACATCGCCATGCTGCTCAATCTCTCTTGGCCAATCGTGAGAAATCATAATGTCAATATGTTTCACCGTTGGTCCTGAAGCCAGTGCGCGTAACCTCTCAACTTCAAAGTGACGAGTATGATAAACACTTCTTAACTCGCCCTGCGAATATGGCGGTGCTTCAAATCTACCTAGCTTGTAGTCATGCGATTTATATATCCCAGATAGACCAGCAATTCTCAGAGTAGAAACAGATGTTTTATTCGGGCTCAATTTGCATAGATTCACCACACCCGCTGCTCCCAGATAGTAAATATTGGGTGCAACCCAGCCTCCATAGTACAGCTCTTGCAAATAGTTCGATGCTTCGTGATTTCCCCCAATCATAACTGTTAGAATAGGCGCTAGTTTGGCACCAGAGTAGTACTGGTAAAAGTCTCCCATTGCCTTGTATTTCTGAGGCACCGCGAGAGCATGGTAGTCATCTGTATTTCGTAGAGTTTGCACATCCCCACAGCACAGCAGCACATCAATCTGGGCACCATTTTCTGGATCGAATTTATTTAATGTCTCATCAAGATAGGCTCCAAGCGCAGCATAGATGGAGTCAAGTTCACCATGACTGCAACCCTGTATAGCCACATTGAATGACGAAGTGGTCATGGTGCCGCTGGCTTCGATGAAGTGAACGTGGTTAAAGTCTTTGTTCGAAGTATTTGGACGAGCATTTCTATTGCCGTTTCCATGATGTCTCCCTCCCCTGCCGCTATGACGACCTCCTCCTCTACCACCTCGGCCACGGCTGCGGCCACTGTGACTGTGGTAGCGGCCGGCTCGTCCGAACGAGTTAAAGTTCATGGGGAGATGGTGTTGATAGTTGTTGATGTGGGCTCATTGGGGTTGTCGTGAAAGAGGTTTGTTCTTCGAATAAAGTTTCGGCTCGTTCCTTACATAAAAAAGAGAGAAAGTAAGAACGTGCCTTAAAAATCCATCACTCGCATATTAGAGGCGTTAGGCGTTGAGACGAAGAATGGAAAAGGAGGCACAATTATTGTGAACGAAGACGGTTGAACCCAGATCTTTTGTGCGGATGTCTTTGTTGGGCACGTTTCGAACAGAACTGCACGATTTGCAAGCTTAGAATCAACTTGGGTGATTGCCTTACACAGAATGGAGTCGGTTGGTGCCTCTCTATTTGCCCGATCGGCAACGGTCATGAGAGAGGCGTTGTTTCTATCGAAGCAGGATTCAGCCCTGTTAATTACTCGGCTTAATCTTGAGGGAGACATGGCTCCACTTGCGCTTGGTAGTATGTTTGATGCCGTAGCTCATGAAGACTCAAAAAGATCTGCAGAAGAAGTTGATGAAGGTGTCGCAAGAAGATTAAAGTTGAGCTGATCCAGGGTACAAGAGACCTGAAAGTAGTAATAGGCAAGAGGGCAATGAAGACAATTACGCAAATGCGCACAGGAGAACACGGGAGCAGCTCAATATCCTTTCATATGAACCAGCTGTAGGAGAAATTGTTCCAAATAATGCATATGCAGGGTGTGCTAAAACAACTACTAACGCAATGCTCCGCAACAAGATAGCAGAGTTGACAAGATAGGCTATTTCACTTTCAACAAATCTTTAGAGGAGGAGGCAAGGCAGTCGAACAAATTCCCGAAGAATAATATGGAGATTAGGACAACGCATGCTGTTGCTCTAAGGCATTACTTTGGAGTGAAATCTCAGCACAAGGTTCAACCTGCACCAGAGTACAAACTGGAGGATATCATTGAGCAACTGGAATTGAATGATTTTATCCTTCACACGTTTAAAGAAGCAACTCCATCTGAGGGAGAAAGAAGAGAGAAATGGTTAATTGGTCGTGCTAAAATGATTGCTCGTTTCATTCGAAAGACAGTGAACAACTTCGAGTCTTCTGATCATGATTCTGTTAATGGAAGACTGTATTTCATCGAGCTACAATGCTAGGCAAGAGGACCAAGTGGAAATCAAGAATAACAACAAACCAGTACATTCGTTGGGCAATGCAATTATTTGATTGTGTTCATAGAAAATGCCAAGATATAAGACAATGTGGACATTCTCGTTGCACTGTCAAGATAACACATGATGGATACCTCAAGGTTGCTCAATTGGACGGACTTCAACTTCCATATGATTGGGTATTTATTGATGAAGCACAAGATTTGACTGCTGTCAGGCAAAGCTATTTTGGGGGAACAGCGCTGGTAAGAGGACATATTTACTTGGTGACTCCTATCAACAGATCTACGCCTTTCGTGGAGCATCCTTTGCATTCAATAATGCGGTTCATAGGTCTACATCTAAGAAGTTCACTCTGACTGGCTCGTTTCGCTTCGGAAAAACATTGCTGCTTATGCAACTTGCGTGTTGAAAGCACTGGCGGGGATGTTTTGAATGGAAGAGCTATGGATGATGGAATCGTTGAGGTTGACGAAAGCATGACAAAAGGAATTGTTCTATGCAGAACTCAAAACGGGATGCTGAGGTATCTGCATTCAAACAAACCTGCTCGCTGGTGCTACCTAGGAGGATCAACAAACCTTTCTGGACTGGCCAAGGTACAACCATGGCAATTTAGCCTAGAATCATTTCTCAAGGCAGAATAATCAACCTTTAAATACAGGAGTGAAGAGTTCAAGAGCATTGATGATATCAAAGAGTTTATTGATGAGGAGGAAGAGGGCATTAAACTGTCCAAAGCTCTTCTTTTATTGGAGTACTTGGTATATCATGGAAAGACGTTGAACGAGTTCTACTCGGAATTGAATGCTTCATTCTGCCCAATGAAAAAGGGTGAAACGCCTGAGGAATATCGAGGAATCGTCATGAGTACTGTCCACAGCGCCTAGGGTCTCGAATTTTCGTGCCCAGTACTGATTTCTGATGACTTTAACTTCAAAGCAATCGAGTCCGCTGTCATTGATAAAGACTACATTTCTCAGAGGCAAATCATCTTTACGTAGCCATCACTAGAGCAAAGCGCCGACTTCTTTTATCGCAACAGGCAAAGGAATGCATTGACTGGATAGCAGAGAAGGCATGTTTCGAACTACCATCTAATTTCACTCAAGAATCATGCGAGGAGATGCACAATACTTGGTTTGCTTGCTGGGATGATTTCTGGAATGGATCATCAACCGAAGTGCCATATCCTCTTCTATGGAACCATTGTGATTTACCATTTGCCCTGCATCAATATGAATGTATCACATCAGAGAAAATGCTTGCATGACATCCTTCGTCGCCTTCACCCTGATTTCTTACCCAGATTTAAGAGTAGAATTGCTCATGGTGAGACGGAGAAAGTGAAAGGAAATCTGGAACAAATCACGAGGAAATGTAATGCGCTCTTGGAATCCTTGCGTGAACAGGATGGACATGATGGCGATGATGACAACTAACCAATAACAGAGCTGTTTGTTGGACCTATTTTGATAGCGATATGACAACGTCCCAGGAAGCAAATGATGCTGATCATGTTAGGTAACATACGTAACTAATTTATGAATTACCTTCGATCCTTACCATATTCATTTTCATTGCCTACTCTACAATGACAAAAAAAAAGCGGCGTCCGAGTTCATTTTCATTTTGTCGTTTACGTAAACCAAATTGACTACCACTGTGCATTGAAAAGGTGCGGGGAGGATTGCAATCTGAGTTCATTAGAACTTAGATATGTAGGGACCAAAGAAGAAGACGTGAAAGAAATCACAAGCGGAATGGAAATGAATAACACCCTGAAGTATCTAGATGTGACGAATTGTTACGGTGACGACGAACCATGCCCCGTTCTAACATCCCTTCAAAATGCTCCCACTGTGTTAAGCACAATCGAAGCAATAGTTCTGCAGGAATATGGAATCGAAGTTAGTGACAATCTAGCGGCGATGTTGAACCAAGCAGCAAATTTGACGAGACTCGACCTTTCGCAATATTTCCTTCGCCCAACTCAAGTTGCTGCTCTACCGTGGCCGATGATGAAAGAGCTCAGTATCACGGCTTCTTCTGGTACTGTGCTTGATGAATTGGTCTCAAATCTGTCAAAGAGCACCTGTTTGACCACGCTTGAACTGAAGAGTGAAAATCATCATTCCGTTCCAGTGTCAGGTTGGACCTCATTTTTCTGTTCGGTCCGAACAGTAGCATTGGTAGAACTGCGACTTGGCAATGTGATCCGGAACGATTCTGTCATGATGGCATTGTGCAAATACTTGGCATCCAACAGACAGTTGAGAATCTTGAAGTTTACTCATTGTGATTCCGTCACAAACATTACCTCGGAAGAATGGCGTACATTTGCATCTACGCTTCAATCGTCTGAAATCAAAGAGCTGGCTGTTCGTTGCGTTTACGATCAGCTTGTACCCGAGCTTGCTTCCATCTTGAAGTTGAAACGCTTGTGTCTTCGAATTGATCGGTTTGACAGTCTTCAATTACTTGCAAATGCATATTCACAAGCAGTATTGCATGTTCGGCGCTCTATGAACTACTTTGGTTGGCAACCACATTTCTACGATCTTGTGTGCAATGATACTACCATCGATCTAACTTATCGGTCTAACCATACCATTAAGTCCCTGAAGTTCGGTCATTGGCGTAGTCTCGTTTCTGTCGAGCTATACTCAATATTCAATGTTACATTTGAACTCTCATCCAGACAAAAAGGCTGTTGCGCGTGAGAAAATACTTCGGCTACATGAGAATGAGATAGAGAGCATCAACTTTAAGCCTCCAGCATTGCCACATGTCATCTCCAGCGTGAATAGCACCGGCACGCCAAGGCTGTCGCTCGTTTATGGAATTCTACGAAGAATGCTGCATGTCATCCAAAACTGCAATAAGAAGCGCAAGGCTGTTGACATTGAATCCTGAGAGCTGACTCTTCGTGTCCTTCACTTTTGGAATTCTGCAGCAGCAATGCGGATGATTGATTGTATCTAGCATGTCTTTTATTTAGCTTAGACATGTGCATTAACAGATAACATATTCATATGTACACATCAATTTTGTTTAAAGATCCCCCAGAGTTCCTCCTCCGCCTCCCATCTGTCTCCCAGCAGCACCTGCCATTTCCCCGGCATCTCCATCAGAGGCTCTGGTTCCAATGGGGACAGGGGGCAGAAGCAAACAACTTCTGAAATCAATCTCACTGGGCTTGCTCATCATATCTACCAGCTTGTGCAAATTCATCACATTGATAGCTGGCTCCATGTTTTTCAATTCGGGATCAGATTGAGCCCCCATGAATTGTTGCCACGTGGTAACCATAGTCTGCAATGAGAAGTACATGGGAAGAATTGTTTTGGCTTCTTCGCCATCAGCAGCAGGTTTTTGCATTCTAGTTCAAGAGATGATATCATGTCGGTGAGATTAAGATTGCAACGCATGAAGTTCGTATCCTAAACAAATCTAACTCACCTCATTTGAGCAATCAAAAACACTGGAATCTCATTGTAGTTCTCCTTAAACTCAGGCGATTCTGTCATTGCCTTCTCCACAGCCTTCTGAGCCAGTTCAGGTGTCATTTCTTCTCCAGCCTTCTTCATCTCCTCTCCATCTTCAGGAGTCATGGTAAGAAGCATACGTGCTCCAAGAAGATCACGTGTATCAGGAACAAGTCGGTACTCAACCTTACCACCTGTAAAGGTCTCTGCTTCCGAGTCATCAGCACCAGGTTGCTTTAGTTTGATTTCAGACTGATCGCCATTGAGAATCTTGTACCAGATCTTTCCGAGGGAAAAGGCAGAGATTTTCAGGTCGAGTTCGGTGTTGGTGCCCTTAAGTTGAGCAAGAGTGGCATTGGCCATTTGTGGGCTCAGGAAAAAGTACATAACTGATGTATCGTTGTCCGGCTTCAAGACAACACCGGCGCCATTAGAGTCGGTTACAGCAAACAGAGGGATGTGCCCAAGCCATTCTTCAATTTCTTCTTGGCTCAAAGCTGGAAAGATTTCACCAGACTCAGCACGTAGTTTGTCTTTGACTTCTTCGACAGAGTCCTTCTTTTTGCCTGCACCGCCGAAGATACCCCCACCGCGTCCTATACCAAATACAGATGGGAGAGAAGCAGCCGTGGAGGATTGGGAAAGAAATGGTGTTGCAGAACATAAGGTGATGGAAGCGACGCTGAACGCCATGGCGACAAAGCTGCTGAGGAACTTCATGATTGCTGGCCTTGATTGTTGTTGCTGAAATCTGAAAGTGGGTTGTTAATCAAGAGGATGGGATCGACGTTTGATGTCGTTTGTTTTATGATGCAAGTGAGCCTTTGCAGTCACCATGGACATGGAAGGAAGGAAGACCTACACGCGGCGTTTGCACCTCCACGTGGAGTTAGGAGTGATTGATGAGGGCATTGGTAATATCTGGCGGGAATTTCAAGAAGAAATATCTGCTTCTTTCCCGCTTCATCTCTCATGCAAGGAGACATCTTACTTATGCAAGTTAGTCTAAGTAAAATAGAAGCCTTTTCATCTGATATCATAGTTCTAATGTTATCAGTTATCACCGATTTGCAATACACAAACTCAATCAACACTCAACACATTCTTTGCAGTTTGGCTAAAACACGATTCATGCACTCCAAGACCAATATTACTGGGATTGCGCAGCAGCAGCCTGTCTCTTCCTCCTTTTCTCCTCGGTCAATCGCTTGATCTCGTCTTCCTTACTCATCCTCTCTTGCCAATTCTGGCGTGCCTTCCTCCTGTCCCTGACAAAACCGAACATACCCAATAAGTTGTTCCAAAATCCAAGTAGGAACGATTTGAGACTAAAGAATTTTCCAGACGAAACTACCTTGGCACGGGTCTTTTTCACTTGGATAATTAGCGGGGCGAATTTCCCAGTTTCTGGATCCGGTGCCAGGTCGGCGGGCACTGAATCGACACACGGTCGTAGGTATTTTCCATTGCACAACGATTCGCATGTGCCACATTCGCCCTTTCCACATCCATATTTAATGTATTGACCAGCTTGGGATGCCACAAGTTTCAATGATTGGCCTGGCATAGCTGTTGTTGTTATCAATGTAGCATCTTCGCCCTCTCCTGTTTGGAATGTAATAGGGATAGATCCAACAAGTCCTTTATCTTCGGCAGCAAGGGATCCGGTTCCAGTAGTTTCTGCGAGTGTTGCCTTCTTCTTCCATTTTGGCACGTATCCCTTCTTCTGGGCGTAGTCAGGTGTTTCTTCTTCGGTTGTGGACATGAAGAGTGATGATGATTTAGTTTTGTGGGCGAGGTTGTTCGATGGCGAAGTAAAGGCGCTGCAGCCAACTGCTATTGCCACGCATGATAACAAATTACGCATTAACATATTTAGCGACTATTGTATGGATGCGTTCGGGAAGCTCTTTGTGAATCAAGTATGGTAAAATGGAGGCGAACTTTGTCTCTTCTTTTGTGGTGGTTGTGATGGGGATTTTACAGCTCCGCCCCCTTTTCTCTCCCCCCATCCCGCTCCAAGTGGAACACCTCAGCAAGATCACTTGAAGGGCGTGAACAAAATCTTAACTCTCCCCATCAAACAAAGAGTTATGTATGCGCACTTGTAGCAACATAAGATGTGATTGATTGTGTGCACAAATATATCTTCAAGTTCTTCACTGAGGTGTTGTTCCACGCGGACGACTTCGCGTCCCCGATTATCGATTGGATCTTTCATCTTTCAACGCCCTCATTTTTTTCATTTCTTCTTTCCCAAGCCTTGTCTCTCCTCGTATCGACTTTCACTTCCATCACTCATCAGCAATCAGGGGATCCTCTTCACCAATCCATCCATTCTATCTTCATCATCACATCTGCCAACTATTGAAATATGCCGCGCAAAACTACCTTGCTCATCGCAGCACTCGCTGCTGCCATCGGTGGAACTGATGGATTCAAGTTCATGTCGAACTGGCAACCGCCCAAGATTCTTACGGATTCGCAAAAAGTGGAAATTGCAGAGACGGAAGAGCGATTTGGTAACAAGAGTGAGTGCCTCGATATATAACTTGTTGTCGCTGCCTCAGCCGATGCTGCTTCTGTTATCATGATGTAACTCATCACATATTCATATCCTGTCTTCCTTGTTTAGAACTTGTTGTTATTACAGGCTGCTCGTCTGGTCTCGGCCGTGAAACAGTCAAGAACCTTCTAGCCACCAAGAAGTATCACGTCGTAGGAGCAGTACGAGATGTAGATAAGATGGAAGCAGTTGCCGAGATCGATGAGTTCGACATGGAAAACTTCAAAATCATGGAGCTTGAACTCAACTCCTTTGCCAGTGTCGAAAAATTCTGTGCAGAGCTACAGGAGTACCAACTTGCCAAGCCCATTGATCGTCTGATTTGCAATGCTGGAGTCTACCAGCCTTCTCTGCCATATGCCAAATGGAGTGTTGACGGGCACGAACAAACTATGCAGATTAACTTCCTCTCCCATTTCCTCATGATTTCTAAGCTCATGCCTGGCATGTCTGCTGCTCCAGATCCGCGTATTATTATGGTTGGATCTGTTACAGGAAACGACAACACTGTCGGGGGAGGAGGTGTCTATCCCATTGCTGATTTGAAGAATCTAGATGGATTTGCGGCCGGGTTTAAAAATCCTATTGCCATGGCAGATGGTTATGGTTTCATTGGTGCCAAGGCCTACAAAGATTCCAAGCTGGTAAGTTTTCAGGCCTGTTGTGCATTCTTTCGTATGAGTTGTGTCACTCAAACATCTTGAAACTACTCCCAGTGTTTGATGATGATGAGTAACTTTTTACATTCCAAGTATAACCGTAACACGGGCATATCATTCTCGAGTATTTATCCAGGTTGTATTGCTGAGACACCTCTATTCAGGGAGAAACGCGCATGGTTCAGAAAATATTTTCCCATCTTCATGAAATATATCACGGGGGGTTATGTTGGCGTAGAAGAGGCTGGGCAGCGTCTCTTCCAAGTGGCTCACGACCCACGATGCAGCAAAAGCGGTGTTTACTGGAGCTGGAATGGGGGACCTCGCGAGGGCCGTGGAGCTGCTGCTCTTGAACAGTCGGGCCAGATTTCAGGGGGAGGCGGTGCTGGTGGCGGATGGGACAGTATCTATGAGAATGATCAGTCTGATAAGGTCAATAATTTGGAGCTGTCTGTCAAGCTATTTCAAACGGCTACGGAAATAACTGGTGCTCAGTGGCCTGAAGCAAAGTCTTTTGTCAGCCCTTGCCCTACGCTAAAGGTAATTGGAGCCATATCTAAAAATATGATTGCAAGGGAAGAGTTGAAGCGCATGGCTGAACGTCCTGGTTTCAATGAAGATGGAACACCTATCAAGTTAACAAAGAGAAAGAAAGCAGCATTGGTTGCTGATAAAGTTACTTCTTCCGTATTGAAAAACACCGTTGGCCGAGTCGGCCGCGTCGCCGGAAGACTGCTTCTTGGCAAGGTTCCTGATACTGCTATTCAAGGCTCGTTTCAAGAGGAGAAACCATTGGAAGAGGCGGTCCAACCTCCTGCTCCCAGCTCTCAAGCTGAGGCTGAGCCTGAGATGGCTATTGAAACAACGATTGCATCCACCAAGATAATCGAAGTAGTTGACGAGAATGATAAGTCGCTACTTGAAGATGAAATATTTGATGCTGTCTTTGCCAATGGTAAGAAAGCTGCAGTGAATGAAGAGAGGGAGTGGAAGGTAACTCAAGAGACCAAGGAGAAAGAGCTCACAGCTGTGTAGGGTGTGTCATAACTCATCGCTCTGAGCTGCATCCAGTGGTAGACTTTGTAAAGTAATCATTTTATATCATCTTAAAATTATCGTTAAGTGTCACAAGCACCAACTGGAGATTGTTCTCGTTCATTGTTTGACTCATAAGTATAAATTGAGGACAGATATAACCGGTTTGCCCCTCCTCATCGTAGTAGCAGTAATGGAAGCACAACTAATGGCATGATAGCTTCGGGTTTGGTTAGGCGCTTTCGCACGAATTTGCGTCATCGATACTGTTCAATCAAACAAAAATGTATCATGTAAGCGTCCATGACAGATCATTGTCAAGATATTATTATAAGAATCAGGCTCACCTGCTTGGTTGCTGAAGATCATTGTTTACAACTTCTCGAACAACCATCGCACCGAAGTCCCGTAATGAGTTACTAAGTGAAAAGCACTCATGTTAGATATGATGTGTAGCAGTAAGGTGCGTCTGGCTACAATCTCAATAATGAACTTACCGCTCATCAACCCGAGAAAAATCTCGTGGTTTGGAGTCAATAATACATATCGTGCCGATAGAAACGGTGCCGCAACCACATTTGTCGTCTTGGACAGGGATTTTAAGCGGGTAGCCCGCGTAGAATCGAACATGTGGTGGCCCTGAAACTAAAGGATTGTCGGCAAATCTCTCATCCTGAAACGCATCAGGCACAACAAACACATCATCCTGCAAAATAGCATGTGCGCAAAATGCGTGATCACGGGGTGTTTCCCTGACTCCTTCTGGCAACCCACAACAAGCTTTGAACCACTGGCGATCAGAATCTACCAAAGAAACCAAGGCAATAGGCACGTTGAACATTGACTTGGCCAACCGAGTTATACGGTCAAACCTTTCTTCGAAACTAGAGTCTAAGAGTCCAGTTTTCCTCAAAGTAGCAACTCGAAGCTCCTCCGTTGGTGGCACTGATGCACGGCGCCAGCGAAGTGGAATACGCAGCATAGCCATCTGAATGCGAGTGATAAAGTAGGCATGTGAATAAACTCCCTTGATGTAGTTGTCGGCATTGAGATATTTCACTATTCGTTCTTGATCTTCCACGCTCTCCCCACTTTTTGATGCAACCATAAGGACAGGCACATCCTTCCCCCAAGCACCCATGTTTGTTCTGATTTCCTCGCAAATTTGAAGCCCCGTGCAGCCAAACAAGTCTTGATCCAAAACCACCACAGACGGCTCCCGATCCTTACAATATTGCATGATATCGTTACAGCTGTGAAGCACCTTTGCGCTCAAGTTTTTGTTATCTTTCTGGAGCATATCTGACAAAGTCTCCATGTCAGTTTTATATGAGCCCAATACTACGGATTGGTGCATCGCACTTAAGCGAGCCGTGATTGATTCTTTGCGATGCTGACTCATATTCAACTTCTTTTCCTCGGGTTCACTAGCAAAAAGGAATGGATCCAACTCGAGTACATCACCCTCTTTTGCTGCATCTACCTTCATCTTAAACGACTTCTTGTGTTTTTTCTCAAGCTCTTCCGCTCGACTTCGCGCGTATGCTACCAATTCATCCATTGCATCGTCCTTCCTTTGAGGGTCGTGGTGGAATAGGAGCAAATGCTTCACATTGGAATGAAAAGCAATGTCGACCACATATTCAACCGTAGAGTGTCCCCAGTTCTCTTTAGATTGCGCCGCTTGCGCCCCGTATTCTGAATAAAGATATTGGCAATCGTGGAAAACAACATCAACACCTTTAAAGAACTCTCCATGAGATTGATCAGCAGTCGTCTTGGGCTTTCCATTAGTATCACACGTTTTTGGAGGTTCATATCCTCCTTTCGCAAGTGAATGATCGTATGGTTCGTGGTCAGTGATATACGCTACTGAGACTCCTTTTACTTTTCTGCTGGATTGTACCAGAACAAACTCTTCAACTTTGTATCCCAATGTGAGCACGGTATGGTTAAGATATTTCGTCGTGACCCGAAAGGTGGTCGAGGGATCATTACTAGCCGTGGCTGATTCATCATTGCAATGCCCATTTTCTTCTATTTTGTCAGATTCGTCCAGGAAGTCATTGCCATCTAGCCATAACCCCTCATTTTCATCCTCACTCAAACCAATATACTTCATGCTGCTGGGCATGTCTCCCAATCTGACTGGAAAGTAGTCATGCTGCATCTGTCCACTCAAAACTTCTTGCAGAGTCTTTGCTGCTCCTTCCGGCCCATAGATGTTCCATTGAAACTGAGGTAGGTACAGAGGGACAAAGAAAGGTAGGCCTGGATCAATTTGCAAAAGCAATCATAGTTCAGTTACTGAGATAGCGATGGACATATATCGACAACATGCTTCTTCTCACCTTGGATATGGTCCCAATGAGTGTCTGTTGAATGTGATTGGAAGAGAGCACACAAGTGTGAAAATTGTCCAACTATTGAAAGCTCAGTGTATATTACTTACGAGTGATAAAAATAGATCCTCCCTGCTTGGGTAGCTTCTTCCCTTCAGCTTCTCCATCGGCGTCAGCCTTTTTCCTGGCAAACATCTCTCCTAATACCTTCTGTCCCAAGTCAAACGCCCCACTTCCCAGGTCAAAGATGAGTCGATGCCCACCATTATGAGACACTACCTCGATGCAAGGGGTGTTACCTCCATATCGCGCCATGTCTGGGTGTGGGCGGGGGATGGAGCCACGGCAACCGTATACTTGAATCCTCATTATTAGATTTGCAAATAAGATGAAGGAAGTGCTCCGACTACCACTACAGAGAAACCCTGATGATGCAAGGTACTTATCCCAGCCAGGACAGCGGGACAGCAAAAGTGCTGAGTTTGATTAGAGGAAGCGGCGGTATCCCACTTGTAAGGTGTGACGTGAACCTCTCGGGAGGGGGCGGGTTGTACTGATGTGATGTTGGGCTGTGGTGTACAGACACTGTATCTCAAGAGAAGAGAGATAGCTTTGGCCGGCTTGGTGATTGGAGCTCTTGGTTCATTCGGTTGAATTGATGAGTTCAAGGGCATGACCGTGGGGAGAAAGCCTACAGAATTTTATTAGGCGCTCAAATTGAAGGCTGCCGCTAAGGCAATCTGACCCCTGGCGGCCAATCCAATGATAGGGCTCTTCTACTGCCCAAGCCCCACAACTTTGCAACCTCCGATTAGTTCACAGCCGCTCTTTCAGCTGAGATATCAGTATCAGCATGCCAGCATCAGGTATTGTGTGAGCTTCAGGCTTCAAGTTCAGGCAGCCGCCTGAGAGCCGGTCTAATGTAGATAAGCCTCCGAGCGGATTCCCGATGAGCAGAGTACGATGCAACAAGTCGTAGTGCACCTTTCTCATTAGGAATCTTACATTGAAGCACAGTGTAAGTTCCAATGAGCCGACAATACGTGGGCTGTCGGGAGAAAGGAGAAGGCTGTCAAGGTTCGCATGTAGTCATAGATTTTGAATTGGGAAAGAAAGGATAGATTCGTTCAAATAATTGTATTAACACATCCTTTTTGTGACATTTTTGGAAAGAAGTTTATAGGGCCTTACTCGAACAGACTCCCGCATCTGGAATACGACTACCTCAGAACTCATCGCATGGGAATGCCTGCGCAAGCTATTTCCAATGCGGTAAGTTGGACGACGAAAAGAAAATTCCGTGCATCAACCCTGACGGACTCTGATACTCTGTCCTTGGCCACAGATATGTTGAAAGTTGGTGTCTAATCAATCGGCAGTGCAGGGAGATGCTGCTGCTGGAAAAGTGTGTGATTGTGATTTTGATCGCTTTTGTGCTGATTTGTTTTCATGTGATGTGTTTACTGACATTTCTAACCATCTATCGTAATAAACAGGCCTCACTTCACCCTAATCAAAAGTGATATTTTTAGATTTTTAGTGGATACGGCTGGGGATATGGAGGTGTTGGTGTTGAAGAGGAGGTACTGGGCCAATATCTTTGATTGCCTGCTTGTAATGTTGGCTAGGTTGGACTACTTTTGGCGTTTTGATGAGTTGATTGAGGGTGGGTGTACATTCATAACAGAGCATTTGCGGGGTGTTTTACATGATACTGACTCTTGGGAGCCTGAAATCCTCCATTTTAGGGTAAAACACGGATTTTTGTGAAGCAAAAATGCTCTGACAGTCTTTTTGGATCCCTTGCTTCCACCACTTTTTGGATCCCTTGCTTCCATCATGATACCATCACCATCAAAGCAACATAATGGACCATATTGACCCCAATCAACCACCCTCCGACCCCGAGAGGTGAACACAAGGAGTCTGCACACTGTACTGTACCCCATTAGTTTCAATATCCACATTCTCCCATCTCAACATCGTCCCTCCCTGCACTTCCATAATAAATGGTTATGATTATAAGTAGAAGTAGAAGTATATGACGTCATTGTACTCAGTTATACATTTGCAAATGCAACCAAAGAAGTCTCTGGGCTGTAAATGTAAAACGTCCTTGAAGTCCATGCACTAGTACTGTTAGTATATTTCTCTCTTCCTGTAAACAATACCTGTCCTTACTCTGCTCTTTTAGGCCATGCGGTCATCATCCATCATGAAGTGAAAGTGACTTCCCAATTTTCTTTTGTACCAACTTGTTCGAGCTTTTATCAAAATGGCAAGATGAGGATGCTGTTGTTTGGCAGAGGAACTCAGACTCGGCAACTTTGCTGACTCTTCAATCAGAATCGATGAAACAAAGAGCAAAAAGGCTCACAATTTCATTCCACACCTATACCATCAGAGGCTGACAAAAATCAATTCTTAGATCAGCTACGTCACTGCACCCACAAAGACAAGCATGACAATAAGTACATTAACAGAAGTTCAAGTGCCGTGAACACCTTCAGTGTTTTCATTCCTTCAAAACTTTACCCCAAATCCAAATATCCACCATCCCATCAGATCCAAATCCAAGCCTTTGGAAAGACTGCTGCATCCACCACAACCTAGAAAAGGTGTGGTTTAAAAAATCTGTGGTTGTTTGGGGGGGTCACTACGTGTTGTTAACAGCTATCTATGTAACTCCGCGGGGACCGAATGGCAAAGAAGCTCCAAAAAATGGCGGGACTTCTGCACCTGGGGAACGACGAGCATCGTATTCCTGCCGATTGTACTGCTCCTCCATCAAACCGTCAAAGAATCTCCAACAATCATCGTCATCAGAAACGCTGTCTGAATCATCGGACTGTGTATTAGAGCCTCCGCAGAATGTCAGTTTGGTGAGCGAGTTGTTTATGTGATTTGCCAAATGAGTGGTTATAGCTAAGCCTAATTTTTGTTGTGCCCAGGTGCTTGGGAGTTGTGATAGGTAGGAACCGTCGAAGCATTTAGATGGGTGTGTGGCTTTCCATTTTTGGTCGGCTTTTCCAAATACATTATATGGTGTCCGGTGGTTAGTGGCAAGTTTGGTGGCAGCTCTGGCAGTGTTGGGGCAGTTGGTTGGGAAGGTCGGCAGTGGTAGTGTATTCACGTCGTCGATGAAGCGGCAGAATATGGAGCCGAATCCTCCGAATGGGCCTATTGCAATTGGGATAGAACTTGATTGGAGTTATGGGCCTATTGCGATTGGGATAAAAACTTGATTGGAGTTGATAATTTCACCCATGACATCATCTGGTGGCACAGTGCGTGCTGTGATTGGGTTGGTTCGTCCTCTCGGGCGAGCAAACTTCATCCTCTCTCCATCTCGTAAGCGCAGATCCATTTCATTATATTGAGCAGCTTCTGAGGTGGTGGAAGATGATTGTCTGGTTGAGTGAATAAAGGTAACATCGAACCCCATGCGGTTGTACGGCGTTTTCCAATGACCTGTGTCAAGGGAGTGGTCGAGTCTAATAGATAAGTCGAAGGGTTGAAGTCTTGGGAGCGATGGGACAATATTGTGTGCTTCACATTCAATTTGTGTTCCTGAGTTGATCATTCCAACGAGGGGAAGGATGTGCCTGAATACTATGATGATTTCGTCACGGATGCCGTTGCTTGACTTGGTTTTGTGGTTGGCTTTGCAGCCAAGCTATGGTCTCCATATGGATCGAGAGTTGCACCTCACTTGCATATTTGTAGTCAGAGGTGTTGTTGAGGATTGGGAGTCTGAGCTTGCGTTGAAGGGCTGTACGGAAGGTGTGGTTCTTGACTTGGTGTTCCTCTGGAATGCGACTCATTGTCATTAGTGCCATAGAGGTGTGCGTGTCTAAAAGTGCAGGCAGGACTTGTTGAACGTGTTGAGGTGAGACATCATGATTGAACAGGGCCTTCGATTTCAATTGTCTGGAGCTGTACTCTTTCATTTTCTCACGGGAGCCATTGAGTGATGCTTTGTACACGTAGTCAGCCTGAGAATCAGGTTGGTATACTGCTGTGTCGTTGAATGTGGGAAGATACTTTCGGAAGATTTGCCAGGAGCGGATGTTGGAAGATTTCCAATCTGCGTAGAGAAGTTGAATTGCTGGAGGAAAGCGCGGAAGGGTTTTGTTGAAGCCTAAACATACTCCGTCGCGTGCGTATTGGAGGCAACATTTGGAGCTGGTCATGTATGCGGTGATTGCGTTGGTTTGGGGTGTTTGAATGCCAAGTCCTCCTTCGTTGATTGAGATATTGCACAGCCCCCCACAAATATAGAGATCGGCCTAGAGATTCAGCATCTCTAGGCCGATCTCCAGGATACCAAAG
>JALLPI010000215.1:0-26229 GCA_036939935.1 Cyclotella atomus | reverse complement strand
CAACTCTAGACTCTGATGCAATCTCTAGACAACTCTATGTTTGTGGGGGGCTGTGTTGCAGGTGGTTGTAGGTAGACTTGTTTGGTGAAGTTTGAAGATGATCGTCCTCCAAGGCAGTACTTCAACACGGTTGTCACGTTCCCATCTTAAGTTGAGTTAGAGAGGCTTTCGCCCGTCCACTCATAAAGCCGAAGTTTCAGTTGGAAGAACAGCACCATGAAAGAGGAATGAGAAAGTTGGTTGGAGTACCCCGGTCGCCTTGTAAGATCATTGACTTTTCTGGAAGAGAAGCGTGGAGTCATCGATAAGAGAGTGCACACGAAGCTTGTTGGTGGCACCTCTCAAAATGCATTTCAAAGAAGTTCGATGAGGTTAGAATTTGGCACTTAGGTTTCGAAGGAGTTCGATGGAAGCAGAATTTGGCACTTTGTCAATCGGATTTTTTGTGTGAGAACAGCTGGCCCTTCCCAACAAGATCGAATCTTGTAGAAAAATCATCGGTGTTGCGGTGGCCACTCATTTTTGAGCGCAAAGTTGATGGCTTCGTGGGCGTCAAATCGCCAGAAGCGCCCACCATCAAAATCGAAGAGCTGCGATGCCTTCGCTGGTTGATTGATGGAGATTGATGGAGATTGATGGAGACGATGGCATCCAAAGATGCTGCCCTACCGGCATCAATGGATCTATCTCTCCACACGAGTCATGGAGAGATGGCGAGCCCATCATGGGGGTGGTTGCTACTCGTTCGTGGCTGCTCAGCCTGGGCACTAACGGGGACGGATGGATGTTTTGATGGGTGGAAATCGTCGATTGCGAGGGAGATTGGTTGTTGAAATGAGGGAGATTCTCATTGCAGTTCATTGTTGACAAGATGCTGCGTTCATTCTCGAGCCAGAGTAGGTGACTCCGTGCTCTTTTTGTGGGAGATGGGGTGGCTGACGTTGTGTGATGTGATTTAGAATTGAATGTAGCTGCTAAATTAATAGCTTTGCAGTTGATTTGCAAATCCAAGTCTCGTAGGATAGTAGTTGCTGAGCACGTAGATTAGCTCGTAGATTCGTAGATTTCACAGGGCTCTTCACTCCATCGAAGCCGTCGGAGACTCGACAAAGAGGCTAGAAAGTTGTCTACCTCACTTCATCGTCGAATTTGTTGCCGCCGCTACCGAAATCAATCCAACACAGTGAAGTGTTGGGCTCATAACCAGGTGCAGACCATACCTGACGGTATGGACAGTAGTCCTGTCCAATAAGGACGACTACAGCTCGTATTCAGTTTCCCAACTGGATAGATGAATACAAAAGATCTAATCAAATAATATGGTTAGATCTACTGTTTAGTTGTTTGGCGTGTTTGGAGACAAGCGCACCAAATATGATGGATACAGAAATGTATCCAACTGAGCCAAACATGTAAGCATGGGGATACATATGATATGTATTGACGCTAAGTATACAACTACTCTGTATTGGATACAGAGGGTAGATATAGTGGTTTGTGTGTTGGATACAGTAAAACTGCATTGAATTCAAATGTGTGTAACTACTGTACAGTGGTTTGTAATAGATCATACAAACAATTGGTATCAGGTTTCTAAATATCAAACTATATGTATTTGATACAAAAACACTGTGTCTGATACAAAAAATCAGTATCAGATACAAAAACTTAGTATTGGATACAGTAATTTAGCGAAACACTAATACAAAACACTGTACTAATCACTTTGCAGATGGATCTAATACAAAACACTGTACTAATCACTTTGCAGATGGATCTACAGTACCTGGTGCACCAAGTAGATTTGGAGTTAGGATATATTCTATTTACTTTAAGGTTGATTGCTGCTTTACAATTTTACCAAGTACCAAGGAAAGCGGTTGGGTATGGTAGATGTGAGAGGAGGTGGTTGGATATGGTATGGTGGATGTGAGAGGTGAGCTTGTGATGTACTCTCATAATTCATAATATTTTTGTCTCGACCTCGTCTCGCCAATTTGCCGAGATTTGAACAAGTCCCAAGATTTGACCTCTCAAGATGAGATAATTAGGTCCGAGATCTGGCACAAGATCTCGTCCGTGATTACGCGAGAATTGCCTGAGATGATCTCGCTTATTTACTCTTATGTAACACGGTAGTATGCAGTAGTAAGTGTAGATAGGTTAATTTAAGTAGTAATACACTCGACTAAGTAAATTATGTAGATAGGGAATCAATGTCGGACATCTCGAATATGATGGTCACGAGTTGTCTCATCTCGTCTCGTGATCTCGTCCGAGACAGAGCTCTATATGTGCAGGGTTGTAGTCTGTGAAGAAGAACGGACGGCAGTCATGTTGAAGAGGATGAGAGGCAGAAGAGAGAATCTGCGCCCAGCAAAAGGCCCACCACTTTTACTTCTTGACTTTGTCACACACCTCTCCACAAGAGAGGGTAATCATGGTATGCCCTTGGGAGCTGCACTGCTCGACCATTATTGGGTTCTCTTCTCTTAGCACTCAATCACTAGACTCACTGGCAGCTCTTCTTATTTTTGAATGAACAAAACGAAATCACTAAAAATGACTGGTGCAGTTGCAATAAGGATTTTCTAGGGGTGGAGGGGGGGGGATGGTAAAGGGGCGGCATGAGGCGCAAGCGCCATCAAACCAGGTCAAAAATTATAAACAGACTTAATGCTGAGCACTAAGTGAAGTAGAATCACGTACAGTCTGAGGTATTTCACTCGTGAACGGACCAGCTCCTCTACTTGGCCACACCCCTGAGTGATCAGATGCGGGCCTGTTTAAGGTAAGTATGATATCTGTTGCACGTAAGTGTGACACATTGGTTTCGGGCTATAATAAAAACACTTTTGGCACACTGTAATTGTATTTTTGTACCAAATCTTATTACCTTTGTCTTGATTCCCAGGTAGGTCAAAAGAACCCACGTAAAAACAAAATTACATTGAACCTTCACCAAAACTATTGCTAATATCGTGCTTTTGCCAGACCCACCTCGGGCGCAATATTTCACTATCTCTCTTCGCCTATTGGCTTTGATCTTGTGTAGTAACTGTTCTATAACTTTTAACAAAGTTATGATCCTCACTGAGGATCACACTGTTAATCTACTTTTTGCAAATCAGGAGCATCCCTTTTGCTTGCAAAATATGCTCCACGGATGGTCGAAGCATTTCACTAGCCGCTACGATCCGTCCACCCCTTTCCCAACCCCCACAACACCCACCCATGCCCCAATGATCATCAAATTCTCACGGTACAAAAGGTGTGAGAAATAATCGACAATGATTAAGTATTAATGATACTATATTATGTAATTGCAGTAATGACTTCAGCTCCCGAGCCTCTCACAAGCATAACATTATCAATGCCCTCGACAATCGCAGTGAGAGATTGGAAGTATTCTTTCGGGCAAACTTCACTTGGGATGAACGGAAGGTTCGTTACCACCAAGTTGGCATCCGTACTGTGCTTCTTGATCATTTTGTTGAGAAGAGGCGCAATTTCTTGACGCAAAGACGCAGTCTCTTGCTTGTGAGTTCCTACTGCACCACTGCCGCAATATTCACTGGCATGCGCATTTTCTGGAAGCGGTGCATCCAAAAAGACTTCTCCCAATGTCATGTGATGAGTGCTAATGCCATCTTCTACCAATGATGCCACTCGATTGAGAGTTTTTGGTTTTCCAATACCATTCGATATGCGCCTTGGCACCTTGTTCGCTCTACTGCTACCTACTGTGTTGGGGTCTCGTATACATCCGGCTATGTTTGTGTTCGCCAGTGCGTCTATCACGAAAACTTCAGCTTGTATCCTCATTCTTTCCAAATGCTCGGCTACAGACTCACGCAACTTATCAACATCTTCGTTGGGCGAAGTTGCAGCAACAAATAAACGCAGCTTGGCTTCAACTTTTCTCCGCCTACGACGCAGCCGATTCTTACCTTGTTTCTTTTGACTCTCTTCGTCGTTGCACCAAACAGAATGCTTTGAGAGAAGATACGGAAGCAGAAGAAGCAACCCTCCATCGTAAACGATCCACCATATATCAATGCATTTTCTTCCAGGGATATCGGTAGTAGTAGTTGGATAGCTGGGGCTGCCTTTGAATAAGATGATAGCCTTACCAAGGTTCAAAATTCCATTAAGAGTCCTGACATAGTTTTCCATATCTCTTTCTGCTTTGGATTGCCCAGCTGACTCGAAGGATGGGAATGATAATAAGAGTGTGTTGGGAGAGAGTGGGCCGAGCCCCGTGTGAATCACGGCCGACCACACGGCTTCAAAGAACTTGCCATCAGTTGTTGACACTTCAGCAAATCCATCCTTACGATTGTTGCCAGTAACGTAACGGTTAATGGTCGCAAGAATTTTTAAGGAAAAAGTAAGATAAGTTGATCACTAACCATTCCTCCCTTCTTCATTTCAAGCATTAAGAGCGCCTTAGTTCGCCTGATCAGTTTGATTGTATCTTGATGGTCTATGCCACTCGAGGCTGTGCTCACACTCTCTCCCTCATTTCTCCATCGTTCACACGACAAACCAGAGACTCCTGATGCAACTGATTCTGATCCATCTTCATTTGCAGCTGATGCTTCCGCACAAAGTTCGTCAACAGCCGAAGCAACCGATGCCGACATGGTTACTGCTGATCGATCAATGATGCTGATGACAGCATTTATGCCGCGACCCATTTGTTGTAACTGAGAGGCGATATGAAGTACATGAAGGTTCATCGGTGTGCCCTGAGAATCCACATCAACTATTGTGAGAAGTTGCGGACGCCAGTTCTTCGCATGGAATTCCGTATTCGGCTGAAAGTGCACCCATTCATCTTGTTCAGAAACATCTTCTCTCGGATACACGCCGCTAATACTACTTTGATCACTTGCATCTGAGTGAAATAATGCTGATTGATGAGCACCGCTGTCGTATTCCGTCTGGAAAGAGGCATTAGTTGCGTGTTTTGCAAGGGACGTGAGGGCGGATGCAATGATATTGTAACGAACAGCCGATCCAAGAGTGCCCCACTTCATCCCTGTGGCAGCCAATCTGCGACTCTTTTTAACGTATGCTTTGAAAAGTAGGAATGCTAGCATTGAAATGAAAGTCCCTACACCAGATATCTGAGTTGTGTTAGGAAGGAGTCTTATGAGAGATACAGAATGTAAAACATCTATACTCACAAGAAAGGATAATGTCAAACACCAAACGAACCCGACAAACGACACACTCCAGTGAAAGTATCGAAAAGTCGGTCTAAACCCCGGTGGACGAACATATCCAGAAATACAAGTAGCTGCGTTCAAACCAGCGTACATTAACAGGTAGAAGATTGTCGTATACGGTGACACGTGATCGAGGTTGCCAGGAATAGCAACTAATGCAACCAACAAAGCTGAAAGCCACAAGGCCCTAATTGGCGTGGTCTCTTCTTCTGTAGGTCTCAGAAATGACATGAACGGTAAAACATTGTCCAAAGCTACCGCAGAAACAACGGTAGGAGCAGTTGACAAATGTCCAAGTAACAGACCCATGCAGGACACACCAACACCTACTCTTACTATCATTTCATGTGGATAGGATGCCGAAGCTGATATGAATTTGTCCACCTTCAAGATTCTATTGCTGAACGTCATACCGAATAACCAACATACGAGAAGGTAAATTGACGATGTTGTTAATATGGCTGTCAACATTCCGTTTGGTATACTTTGAGATGGATTCTTGAGCTGCGAACTCTTTGATAGACCACTCAGTATCCCGGTGACACTTGGATATATCAGAGCTGTAATCATTCGATTGAATGCATCATTGAGTTCGAGTGCATTTGGGATGAACATATTCTATAACATACTTACCAAGACACGAAAAGAAGTCCGGTGTAAAACCAGTATAGGGATCTCTCTCATACCTAGGCCACAAATTTTCCATCTCTCCTCTATCATAACTTTGCAAATTCCCTACATTAACTCCCAGAGCAAACAATCCACAACCCAAGCACATGCAGACTATACTCATCAACGTAACCCCCAAAAACAAATTGGAGAACAGAGTCACATACTTGGTACCAACATGAACACAACCAGCCATACTCGCCACAATACCAAAACTCAAAACCTGCACATCATACGGAAAGATATGTCCCGAGAATCCATAGCCCCATCGTGCATAATATGCCCTTATCGAGTATTGAATTGCCTCCACTGCTCCCAAGACGTACATCCCACCGCTTAGGGTATTACCAATATAATAAAGTATACCCAGAGAGCAACCGATATCCACACCCAACGTTCTCGAAATGATGTAGTAAGGACCCCCATTTTGGATTTGACCATTGGTTACAATGGCACTCAAAGAACTCCACGTGAGTAATGTGGATGATGTGGAGATGAGTATCAGTATGGTTGTGTAGATGCATCCTGCTTGGGAGGTTATGTGTGTTAAGCGGAGGAAGAGGAGGACGCCGAGGATGGATTGGAGAGAGGGGAAGATGACTCCGTGGAGGGTGTTTAGTTGATCATCATTTTGGTCGTCGTTACTTTTGCGGCTTGTGTTGCCGCTGGTGCTGTTATTGGAAGATTGTTGTTGATCTATGGCTGTTGCAAGATCAATTGACATTGTCTTTGAGTTGTTCGACAGGTTGATGAACTTTCTGGCAGTTTGTATGTAAAACGCCAACGCCTCGAACTCTCGTGTGTTTACCACACCCTTTTGGAACAGATTGTGGGTGGAGCCTACTGCCAAGGCTGATACGCAATGGATTGCGTCTCTTTTATAACAGACTGAACTCCCAATATAAAAGGAACGAGGCAACGAAAGAATAAGGAAAGAGGAGAGGGCGAGGCCCTGCTTTCAACATACTATTCCTCTGTACAAAAATGGCGGGAGAAGTGGAAACCAAGGGAGGCGATTGAGAAGAGGATAGAGGATCTGATGGATGATGCGATGATGGAAAGAGATGATCTCATCACCGTCCCCACATTAACATACAAACCACCGAATGCCAACGACTACCCGCAGCCGCCATCATGGCAGCATGCTCTCTCTGCCATTCTGACGCATGTAGAAACAGATGCATCAAGTCCGATAGTTTTATTCATGAATGAGAACTATGTATGTATCTACGACAAGTACCCAAAGGCAAAGCACCACTGTCTTCTCATGCCAAGGCTAGGGATGCTGAAAGTATCAAGCATAAATGAATTGACTCCTCATCACTTGGACGAACTGAAGCGATTTCATGCTCTAGCTCGAAATATTGTTCATGAGTTACAGACATCCATCAGCAATGCCGGCGACCATCCAATACCTGAATTCAAACTTGGCTACCACGCCATACCCTCATTAACACCCCTTCATCTTCATATCATCTCTACCGATTTTGATTCATCCTTTATGAAAACGAAACATCATATCAATTCATTCACATCCAAGTTCTTTGTAACTGCCGAAGCGCTGGAGGCCCACTTAGAAAGTGCGTTTGTATCATTCAATTGCAACAAAGCCTTGTTTGCCGATGTTCGTAAGAATATGGCAGAGAATTTGCTTGATGATGGAATGAAATGTACAAAATGCAACCGGACTGCTTTGAATCTGCCAGATTGGAAACGGCACAATCAATCCTGTCAAGTAGACACAAAGAAAACCAAATTTGACTGTGCGGTGAATGTGCTGCTTGGCTGGAGTAGTAGGGAATTCTATGGACCCAGCCCAAACTTTGCACATCAGTTATCAAAGACTGCATTCACTATATTCAATCCATTGCAAGATTTGGGTTACTACACAATAAACCCTAAGCAGGACACATACAACTCACTGAGCAACATCAAATCTGCACAAGAGATACTTTGCTATATTGACACGAATGGCACACCGGATAGGCTGCAATCAATCACTGGGAAAGAAGAAGTGGCGTTTGAAAATCCTATTCAGACTGCATTGGAGAATAGATTTCCGTACGGTCAGATGGAGGTTGCCGGATTGCATGTTGCCGCTCTGGTAAGTGCTCTTGTCACGACGGAGTATTTCAAGCGACAGCAATCAGTTAACTCTTTACTCTCATAATATATTGATGCACGAAGCGGAAAGTGGAAGTGCAGAATCTTGATTTTGTCTTTGGAGGCTCCATTCTAGAAATGTTGGCAACTCGTAACACAAACAATCAACCATTCATAGCTACCCTCGTCCCGGGCACAAAATGCATCATGATTGCAAACAGAAAGCAGTACGCCAAGAACCTGGCACAATTAGGGTTTCAATTCGAGAGATTCGTAACGGGAAAGTCAATGGGTGATACATCCGACACATCAAGTACGGATCATATTCAAACAATGCAGATTGGAAACATGACGGTGCTATTCGTAGCCGAAGTTGATGCTGCAGACGAGGATTCATTTCCGGTAGAAATAAAGATATCGAGTCCAGTCAACTGGGGACTTCGAACCGTGTTTCAAATGATTAGCAATGGTAGTACCAAGTTGTGCCACGGTGAGAGAAACGGATGGTCTGCTACGAATATTGCTCTGAAGAGCCTGTCAGATGTAGCCGAGTACTCGTTGAAGCATTCAATATTTGACGTTAGTGCTCTTCAGACCAATATACTCGATGGAATGAATATGATTGCATCAAAAGTCAAGGGTTCAGGCTTGTACAAAGTTATTTTCGACGGCAAAACAATGAAACTGGTGTACGAAAGCAATGAACTTCAGTATGCGCTATTGCCTTCAGATTATGTTGTGGAGCGGCTCATCAAGTTAGATACAAGCAATCATTCACATTCACTACATAGAAAGAGACGCTCATCAGAGATCTGAGGAGTCAGCATAGTATCATCTCCTTTATAATCCATCACAACATTCATAACTTTTATAAGCAAGAGAATGTTCATCCACGCGTGTTGCGTTGCCCTGCATTGTTCCGTCCTTTCCTATTTACTGTAATACGTAAGTATCCACCGACAATATGGCTTTTTGAAACAGAGAGAGCACTCATCCCAAAAGGCCCAACCAACAATCTTAAGAAAATGCTTGCCCTTCGTCGCCAAGAGAAAATGAGTTGGTTCCAACAGCCAAAAAGCAAAGGAAAGGAAAATCTTCTTGTTTTGCACCCTCCCACTTTCAACCACTGCAAAGCCAGCGGACTCAACCACAACAAGAAAACAACCATGAACAGCGGATCAGGAATTCAAGAACTTATGGCTGCCGAGACAAGGGCGTCTCAAATCGTGGCAGAGGCTAGAATTGGTGGGTTTTCTTTGTGTCGGCGTCGAGGTGTTGAGTTTTGTGCATTAGTCGGTGCAGGCTCGGAGAGGGTGCAGGGTGTCTCTCGGTCCCTCTTGTGAGGGTTGATAACAACGGGGGCAGCGTTTCATTACCTCAGTTCTCCTTCTGCTGCCGCCGCTGCAGCTGATCGTCCGTTGAGCAATAGATCAATTTGATACGTGCACATTGCAACTGAATCAAATCCCGATCCCGAGTGAGCGCATTGCAGCCAAAATCCTCAGCCCACTGTGCCTTCTGAACGATCTGTTTGCCCATGAAATTTATCATTCTGTTGCCTGGTCTGAGTTCATATTATTTGTCTCCTGTCATTTTTTTACTCACATCGTGTGCTCATCCCACAGCTCGCGGAGACCGCATGAAGCAAGCTCAGGCCGATGCCGATGAGCTCATCGCCGCCTACAGGAGGGAGCAACAAGATGCCTTCGACAAGAAGGTTGCCATGGAGGGTAAGTTTTTCCATTCGATCACACACGTGTTGAGTCGCTAAGCATATTATCTCAACACTTGCATTGTCATGAACAGGAGGATCCGGCGGTAACGCCTCGGCCAAGCTCCAAGCCGAAACCAACAAAGATATCCAGGAAATGCAAGGACAATTCCAATCAAATGCCCAAAAGGCCGTCGACGTTCTTCTCTCAAAGTGCTGTGAGGTTAGTTTGGAGGTTCCCACTGCTAGGGTTAGGTCTACGCAGAAGTTGTATGGCAACTAAGCTACTTTAGATGAGGGGGTACGATCTTGTTAATTAGATGAGGGGAGCATGTATTGTAAGGTATGCTTGGCCGAAATGCCTTTGATTGGGAAACCAGTTGGTTATTTTGCGTGTAAAACAGGTTGAATTGAACAATCCAATAAGAATATTAGAGATGTCATCACTTATAGTCGAGTGTTCTTCCTTGAAAACAATGCTTTCGCATGGTGAAGCATTATTCGAGAAAGAGATGAGCTCTGTGTGAAGAGCTGTTGCCTAAACGAGACGACCTTATTTGATTTATTCACAGGATGTTACCTATCTATGACCATGCGCTCGCACCCATTTTCTTCTTATTCATTCCCTCTAATGAGACAAGCACGAAAGCCATGCCAAGAACAACTATTGTCAACAGTCCCCGATTAAAGTCATCGGGGAGTAAGTCAAATCCTTTGGAGGGTGCTAATCTTGTGAAGAAAACGTCAGGTCCTCCAAAGGCTAGCATCAATGATTGTGATTCAACATTTGCTGTTGCCGATGAAATTGATTTGACGTTTGATACTTCGTAAACGTGAGATGGGGTGCGGAGAGGAATGATTGGCAGGAGAGGGGCATACCTGACACAAATTGTTGCGAAGGAGTTGGTGTAAGCATATAGACAAAGAAGGATAATAATCTCTAGAGAAGGCAGAACAGACATACTTGACAAGACCCTCCATCTTTTCACTTGGCTTGAGCTCTCCAGTCGGTCTACGAGGATCCATCAGTCTACGATCCATTGAAATGACTTGATCATTACCAGTTGCAAACAAAAACTGCTTTGAACTGATTCCGGCCTTTGTGATGGTAACTCCAAGTGCTGAAATGGCCTTGGCCAAACCAAAGGTTTTGCTCAAGACAATGGGCTTAGCTGATTCCAGACTAGAGAAGATCAGCTCTTGCTCCGGACCAGAGAATGCAGTCAACCCGTTCTTATCAATCATACCCTCATGAAGAGTGAGAACTCCAACGTCTGTACGACGAGTGCGTTGATTGAAGAACGTGTATACTACCCAGTTCTCGCTAATAACAACCGGCACATTCGTGGAAGCTCCGTCCGTCATATCTGCCTCGGTAACATGAGAATGAGACACCCGGTGAAGAATCTCTCCAGATACTGAATCAATCAGTGTAACAAACAAGGATGGTACAACAGTGTTGGCAGCTGACGGAGGCGCCTCTCCAGGCTTAGAAGCACCCAGAGGCTTTCTTTTCTGTCCAGACGTAGAAATATCTCCAGTTGAAAGCGCATTGTAAAATGATTCGTCTCCGCCTGCTTCAGTTGAAATCTCAGCAAGAAAGGATTTGGTAGCCTCAGTTACAACGACAACAAGGTGCGGATTGAGATACTTCAGCAAAAGCGCATCATCACCCAAGACCGTAGATGGAGATTGGACAACCTCTCCTCGCTGCGGGTAAGCAACATTGACAATCTTTTCTTGTGACGGATCAAACAACGCTGTTCCAACAATAACTAGTTCAAATGGTTTTGAGCCAGGCTCGAGCGATGAACCTGCCTTCCTTGAAACACGCATAGCACGGAATTCTCCACTTGCTTTGTCAATAGTATGTACAAACAATCCACTTTTGCTAAGGGTTGACATAGCTTCATCCACGATAGTATACGAGCGACCAGTATCTGGAACCACAGTGACAGAGTCATCGTCATGAATCACCAAGGCAACCTGGCGGCAGCCGTTACTATCATGTGAAGAATGATGAAGCGATGATCCGAGGGGAACAATTTGAGCTACTCCAGACGAAACTTTGATAACATCATTGGAGAACACTCTTCCAGTCATTCCATCAAAGCATCTCCATTCAATAGAAGATTCGGTCGGAACGTAACTCATAACCATCAACTCATGATCATGAACACCTCCATATCCATGTGGATGATTCAACGACAACGACTGCCCGCCATGAACAATTTTGTGCATTGAACTCTCATGATTCAAATTCATAGCCCATACCACGTTGCCCTCCTTGGCTGTATCTAAGGCAATAATACGATGCATACTTTCTGATAGCATAACAGAGATTTTTGCGAATCCAAAATGGTAGTTTCTTTCAGCCTTCCTTTCATCAGACATCAAGGCCACAGAAGCCAGAGAAGAAAAGATGCCACCACCAAATAGAAAGCTTTTGAGAGAGGCAAGTTGAGATTGCATCCTCTGAGAGAATTGAAGGTTTTGCATGGCATTTTCTTCTTCATCATCCGCATTGGATAATCCATCTGAGTTCATCGTGATTGCATGCGTTTCATCCAAAAACAATGCAGAGGTAACAGAACCCAACGCCTCTTCTGTAGACCAAAGTCGTTTTGCAACCAATGACGAGCCATTCTTGTACAAAGTAACCACAACAGTCATTCCACCTTTAGCAGAAAATACTGCCGTCATAGAATCGACACTGCAATCGACCAAATGTGCATTGTTTACAGTACCAGAACCACGAGATGGAGGAATCAGTGTCGTGTCTCCCTCTATATTCCCACCCGACGATGCTAGGACAACAGACCCATCTTTATTTGTCGAAGCCTCAAGTACCAAATTCATAGCAGAACAGTAGACCAATGCTTCAGCATCTGTTTTGGAAATTTTATCACAGTGGACACCTCCGTCATCATCTTCTCCGACAACAAACACATTCTCGACACGGTTAGCTCCGTTCAATCCAACAACACGTACAATCATCCCAGACTCATTTTCATTGTCCACAGTAATTGACGTCACGACCATATCCGTAGCAATACTTTTGCCACTGCCTTTGCCATTTGAATCAAAATTGGCAATCACCAGCTTTGACTTTTCAATACCCATTACATAAACTTTTTCCTCGTACGAATGCACTTTCAAAGATGAAGCCATCAACGAAGCATTGCTTACATCACCTGCGATTTTCAACGGTGAAGAACTGACAGGTTTATACTCCTCAAGTTTTGTGTACCCCATGGAATTGAGAGTGATTTCATTTTTGTTGGATGCACCACTTAGAATGCCCAGCTGGTTCTCGTTGGAAACCAAGCTGATAATGTGTACTTTTGAAGATGACTTTATTTTGGCATCTTGCAATAATTTCTTGGCTGACAATGGTTCATCAATGACCAACTCTCCAGTCAGTGAATTGTAAAGCATTGCATGTTCATCATGATCTTTTTTCAGCACTGTGCCAATGATGGATGATCCATCAGCTGCAGCTGACACAAGACGTGGCGGCTGCACGTCATATCCATAATTCCCCGCAGAGTCAATTACATCCGCATCCCACTGCATTCCCTCATTGATTTTCCAACCCTTTAGTATCCCAAAATCATCTAACGTGTGCACCATTTCCCCTACAACCAAAGTGGCATGTCTACCATTGGGAGAAGAGCAGGCATCCACTCTCCAAATAACATTGCCATTGGTAACATTTCGTGCTGATACATGGCACCCGCCACGATTATTCAACTCGTCGTCGTCATCGTTGGAAGTTAGAGATCCCGGCCCAGATTCAGAGGTGACCCAAACACTCTCACCAATGTTGACAGTTTGAGCATATCTCACGCCGTGTCGACCGTGGCCGGGCGTTCGGAGGAGAAAATCTGTTAGACCGGCTTCATCGGCGTGTAGTGCTGTTGTTGGTGGGAGAAGGAGGGATAGGAGGAGGGCGATCATGGTTGTCTTCGGCGGCGTTGTTGTTTGCCTTGGGGCTGTGGGCTGGCGGCTGGCGCGGGCGGGGGATGTGGTGGGTGGTGGGGTCTGGTTGATTGAAGATGAGAGCGATCAGCACTTGAACTTCAACGTGAAGAAGTGAAATGAAAATGACACGCACACACAGCCACAGCCAGCTTCACTTTTACTACTTGGTCAAGCTACTTAGATTGTCATACTAAAAGGTCTTACTATTGCAATGTATTGCCTACAGTTCATCTGTACCAACAGTGCTCTTTTCAATATCCTCCTCAGTTGACCAAAGCTTCGTTACCACCAATGCCGAATCTTTTTTATCTACTCGAAAACCGACCGCTATACCACCCTGAGCTGTCACCACAACCGTCATTGAATCAGCGTCACATTTCACCAAATGAGCAAACTCTGGTAGTCCTCTAGACGAGCCATCACTAGCATTGAAAACGAGCGTAGTATTTCCTACAAACTTGACGTTCGACCACGTCACGTGATCTGCAGATGTTTGATATGTTGCGAGTGCAGTAACTCCATCACTGTGAGAGCTCGCAGCAATAGCCACATTCATTTCAGGGCAATATACCAACGCTTCAGTTTGTACATCATCTTCTTCATTCTCGTGAGAGAATTTCTTGAATGTAACAGCGCCGTATTCGTCGTCTCCAATCATCAACAGACTTTCTGTACGATACTCTTTTGGCAGCCGACCATCCTGTCCTGCAACTCTAATGATTCGTCCAGAATCAGTTGTTCCATCAATTGTGCTACCATCCAACCAGAGCATTGAATAGTACAGATCACCCATGCTTATTTCCTTTTCATTGCCGTTGCCAGTATCTGTATCAAAACCAGACAAGGAAGTACGAGATGCATACTTGACAAATCCAATCAAATAGACTCTGGATTTGTCTGCCCATACCTTGACTGATCCAGGGATAATTTCAGATTTTGATACCTCAGCTGTTTTGAGTGCAACAGTATTCGTCATTTCATAGACCAAACCATCATGGTTAGATGATATCTTGATGTCACTGTAAGCCAGTGAATGCAATCCAAAATACTGATCATCAGTATAAGCTGTAACTATACCCAATCTATCTCCCGAAGATACCAAGCCAAGCACCCTTGCGTATTTGATTGGTTTTCGTTTGGCTTCATTGAGTAATTTCCGTGCCGAGATTGCGTCTTGGCCGGATGCAGTCTTGATGATTTTTCCAGTAGAATCAACCAGGACCAGTCCTTCTTTCTTGCCTTTGGTAATAATTGTACCAAGAACCGTGCCTGAAGATGTCTCTGCAGCAAACAAGGTGGGTTTATCGACTACGAATGGATTCTTGTCGTTCGGATCATTTAATTCTGAGAGCACATCAACCTCCGATTTCAATCCACCTGCATCCCATGACTTGACCTTTCCATTATCATATGTATACACTCCATCCTTTGTGACAGCGGTTTGATGTTTGTCAGATTGACCACTGCATAAACGTTGTTCCCATAGTAGAGATCCATCGTCGACATTACGTGCTTGTATGCTGCAATCGTTTTTGGAACTGAGCCAAGCTACTACGCCATGTTTGTATGGAATAGGGCTTGCGTAGTCGACTTCGAACCGCTGAACAGCACCCGAGACGAAGGTGATGAGCAATGAAAGGAGCAATGGTCGGTGCTGGAAGGACTTCATGAGAAAGGAGAGTGGATCTTGGGCTTGGTCTGCTGGGTCTTGGAATTGCTACACAGCTAAATAGAAGATACTTGCACACTGTGAACATTAACGAAATCCAATTCACGAAGTATAGACTTTACATAGAAGTGCCGTAGTTTTATTGTGCGAATTAACGCGAATCACATCTTTTAGTCCAATCGCACAGGTATCTTAAGAGCGAAAAAGCAGCGCGATTAGTGTGCAAATTGCAATGGTGAATCCTAACTTTCACGGCCACCGCGTCTCTGTCACTCGTCACTGTGGTATTAGACTGTGGAGGACTCGGCACCTTGAACGTTCACGTTCACTATCTCACACGATGAATCCTCACCGGCAGATCTTACTAACAGCAATAGCCTCTCGCATCGTTCTTCTACTAGCCATGTCAATCTCGTGTGCCATCATACCTGACTTCAATGCAGGCGACGACGTGCTCCAATTCGATCTGAGACTCTCTCCTCAGAAGGACGATGGGTGCTTCTGTTTGCAGGGACATGCATGCGATCCATCGTCATCACTAGAAAACAGGCATCGCAAAAGAAACCATAGAATATGCGCCGATGTAAAGTCAGCAGATGGGAGATCATATCTTGACGGATTGTATCAATTCATCCTGCCACCCGTAACCAAATGGGACTCTGCAAGATTTCTATCATTGGCAGTGGATCCATGGGCGAGATATCCAGATTGGTTTCCAATAGAAGATTTATTACACGACAAGACACCAGCAGAACAAGACATAGTTCTATTTGATTCATCGGAGCAATCCCATGCATTTTTGCCATTCTTTCCAATATGTATAAGATATGCCGCAAACGGATTGATCTTCACACTGCATCCAAGCATTTTGCCTTCAACGTATGAAGCAACTGCTGCTTTGAGTGCAATTTTGATCAATATGATTGCATTTGCTATAGCAGCAGTGTCATTGTATGAGTTGACATTACATCTCATGCTAGGAGAAGAGCTGCTTGCATTCAGTAGAAGCAAACCGTTGCAAAAGAAAGACCAAAAAGCTCAACCAGCTAAAACATTCAGGGAGGATTGTAAATCAATATCCAAGATCGTAGCAATATCATTCTGCTGTAATCCAGCTGGTGTATTCTTCACTGCAGCCTATTCAGAATCAACATTTGCCATGCTGACATTTACCGGGCATGCAATTGTAGTCAAAGGTCGTTATTACTGCTACAAAGCAAAGTTGCACCCGCAAGATCCTTCGAATCAAGTGATGTGGTCAAGGTGGTATTTCATTCCAACGAATGTTTTGTGGGCTTTGGCATCATACACTCGGTCTAATGGAGTGATAACTACCACGGCTTGGTGGCTTTTGATTGGATTAGGATCTGCCTGTTTACACCTCGGGATTGTCACTACAACCAGCAAAAGAATAGTGAACTGCACGGTCGAATTGCTTCGTCATTTGATGATGGGGCTTATAGTATGTCTTCCGGTCCTCTATCATGATGTCAGAGGCTACAATTTTCACTGTGCAGTACAAGCATCACTGACTCCGAAATGGTGCGAATACAGTGACAATTTCTCCTTGTACAAATACGTTCAACGTAAGCATTGGAACGTGGGATTGTTCCGGTACTATGAGCTGAAACAATTACCAAACTTTATTCTAGCTGCTCCAGTTCTGATTCTTAGTTTCTGGGCAGCTGTTAGATGGATTCAGCAAAGCCTACGACGCCACAACATTGCCTTGACGGGTTCTTTTGGGTCCGTGGCAAGCATCTGCCGGTGGACTGTTCAAGCCATGGGAATTTCGGTTGTGATATCAAGCCAAGGCAGTTTGAAAGTAAACACAAATCATTTCACAACACCAGCAACAACTGAGAAAGATGCTCTGGACTTACTACTTGGGTCTACTTTCCTTCCACATTATGCAATTCTATTTGGGTTTGCAGTCATTGGAACTTTTCTAGCACATGTTCAAATATCAACAAGGCTGATATGCTCCTCCTGTCCGGCATGGTATTGGTTTGTTGTGAGACTGTATACACGAAATTGTACCGGCCTTCCAATGCGACATTTGCTATGCTTTTACTTTTCTCTGTACAATCTTCTGGGAGTCATAATGCACGTCAATTCGCTCCCTTGGACGTAGAAACAAGCAAACCTCGAACTATAACCAACACAGTTCTTCATAAGTACTTATTAATATCAAGCGACAACATTTCACCATAGTACCTTTCATCAACTCCCTTCAATCGCATATCCTCTACAATTTTAGCTCTGACTGCTTCAAGTTTGGCTCTGTCCACTTCCAGCTGTTGCTTTATCGAAACTCCTTCTCTGTACTTCTCTTTTTGCTGCTCCATCTTTTGCTCTCGATTCTCCTCTATCTGCTTTTGTAGATTTGAAATGAGTTCAGCATTTTTCCGTCTTTCACGCTCAGATTCGACCCTCTCTCGTTCAGCCATTGTCTGAGCATGCCGAAGAGCATTTTCGTATTCACGCTGTTTTTCGGCCTGCTCAAGCTTTTCCTTTTCCTCTCGCTCCTTCTGTTGCTGTATACGAGCCTGATCCAGAGTGTCCATGTCATGCTTTCGTTTCTGGGCTTCCATAAGTTGCTTTTGTCTATATTTTCTTTCAGCGTCCTCCACAGCTCTTCTAGCACGGAGCTCATCGATTTCAGCTCGCCTATCCAAGGTTCGTTCCTGCTCATCCAGCAATCTCTTTTGCAACTCGCGCTTTTTTCGATCCGCCTCTTCCTCTTCGGCCTCGCGCTGACGTAGCTTTTCATCTTGCTCCATTTGGTACGCAACCATTGCCTCGTCTTCTTTCTTCTCCAACAGCCTATGCTCTTTCTTGGATCTGATATGATCGTCGTTGGCACGTATAATCTCCTCGCGAGCACGAGCGGCATTTTCTCTACGGATTCTAGCCCTCTCTTCATCCTGAAGCTGATAGGATTTGATGCGGTCCAACATTTCTCGATTCTCCTTGTCGCGAGCTTCCTCAGCGAGCAACTTGGCCTGGTGTCGTTCAGCAATCTGATGCTCTATGATTTTACGTCCATCAATCATCTTTTTCATCTTTTCTGCCTCCTCAAGCTCTCTTGCCTCGATTTCCTTCAGCCGATCAACCTCCATTGCCAGAATCATACGCTGCTCATAATCGCGCTCCTTCTTCTCCCGTTCTGCCTTGTCCTTGAGCTGCTGATCTCGAATAGAAAATGTCTTGGCACGCTCGCTGCAAGTCATGAGCAATTTAACGAGATCTTCGTCCTCATTTATTTTTTCTTGAGCTTCTCTTCTGATGCGATCCAGCTTTTCATTGTCCATTTGATTCCTTGCGTTCCGTTGCTTCTCAATCTCCAACCATTCTAATCGCTTCATATGCTCTTTTCGAGCCTTGCCGACATCTTGCTTTGATTCCGGAGATGTTGAAGGAGCTTGATTGGTCCTGGATGGTGCTAAAGACTGTTGAATTCTCTTGAGATCACTTGATGCGATTGTCACCTGTGGAGCTTGAATTGGGTTTTCATTATTCTTGGCAGTGGGTGCATTATTGTGGTTCGGAGATCGCCTGTTTGAACCAAAGAGGCTAAAGCATTTCAAGGATCTTAGTTTGGAGGTGAAATGAATTATCATGTACATCGCAAGCACAGAACCAACCTTTCGTCGACGGTGCTTTTCCTTGCCACTCTGCGATATTTGGAACTTCCGCTCGATCGACTTGTACCAGAAGCCGAGCAGACCGACACTCCTGTCATTGTCAAAGTCTCCTCCAATCTCTGTGTCGAGAGAGCTCGTCGATAAACCTCAAACTCACATGAACATTAAATCTAAAATTAACTCCCACTTTTTTTGTGGTTACGTTATTCAAATTAGCATGCTACTCCCGAAATGGATGAAGAGGAAATAGAAATCCTTGGATACATTCTTCATGGTTGGCGCGGGTGGTGTAAAATCTCTGCGCTCTTGAGGGAGCCATTCAAGCAGTGGAACTCAACAACCAAGCAGGAAACGTTTCTGCGTGAATGCGAAAAGAAGGCAAGGAGGGCATTGCGAGCACAAAGGCAAAACTACATTGTCAATGAATGCTTGACTGAAACAGCTAGGCACAAAGTGGCAGATGCAGCAAGAGTTGCACGAGCTCCACTCAACAATACTGCAAGGGTGCCTATTTCGGACAGGGTTGACAAACTGCTCGAAAAGTATGAAGGTCGAGGTGAAGATACCATCCATGCAAATCGGCCGCAGAATCAAGGTTTAAACTCATTGCAGTCATTGGAGGCATTGTATTCTTTTACCAACCAACATCAGAGTATAGAGCAGGTGTCTCTACTGGACTTAATAGTATTGGCTGGTTCTGTCCAGCAATCACTGAACGCGAATGCGTACCTAGTTGATGAGCATCTGACTGAAAAGCACTACATCTCGACAGGAATAGACGCCGATCCTCTCTTTGCGTCCCTCTACAGCCCTCCTCAAAAACAGCAAGATGTGCCTGCATCTAAAGATGACAGCCTATTCGAAGAAAAGGAAAATTTGTCACAGCTCCAGCTCGAGGATCTAGCAGCAATCCAGGACATTGATCTATCTACCGGCAGGAACCCAAACCCAATGTCTCTAGTAGACAGCATAGCCCACGCAGCCAAATCAAACCTTCAGAAAATGAAACACGAGGTACACAAATCTCTTATTGACGAACGAGGCTCGCATATTCACCTGGCAAATTACAAAGAATTCATCGCAAAGAAAAAGAGGCAACGAATCCAATGTCAACGTGATCTACGTGAACATTGCTGCACTTGTCGAGGACCTCATATTTCCAAACCACCATTTAGCCACGGCAACTATTACAGACGTGAGCCTACGCATGAGCATTGCCAAAACGAGAAGTGTTCATTCATTAAAAAGAAGAAGAGAGAGTTGGATTGGTTGGAAGAGACTATTGGAAAGTATAATACGAATGAGGAGAGGTTTGAAAGAGAGATATTAAAGTGTGAAGACGAGACTGAGAAGAGAAAGACCTGTCTGAAGGACGCTTTGGCTAACAGTTTGAGATTAATGGAAATGGCTAACTGAACGACTTTGCGTTATATACTATTCATTGTGCATTGTACGTTTGATTTTTGAGTTGCTATACCATCCAGCATGCATCCAGGTCATGGTCTACAATTTCATGCAAGGAAATTATATTCCCTCAAAAGTAATCCTCATCCCAGTCAGTCTGCATCTCCATAGCCTCTCTCGCAAGCACATCAGCTCGAGCATTTCGGTCTCTCGAAATATGAATGAATTCGTAGCTACTCTTCTTCCTATTCACTAGGTGCTTTGCCCTTTCAAATAACTTTTCCAACCTAGGTTTTCCAACCTAGGTTTACGGACTTAGTTAATGCCCTTCATGTGGTTGATGACTAGCTCAGAGTCACCCTGAATGTGCAACTTTCCTACAGTGTGTCCGCTGCTAATGAGTTTGGACAAGCCTTCACAGAGCCCAAAATACTCAGCCACGTTGTTTGTGCAATCACCCGTAACAAATAGTGCCCTTCAATGATCACCGTTGCTATCATCGGTTATAATGTATCCCGCTCCTCCTTTCCCTGGGTTCGGTACGGCAGAACCATCAAAGCGTAGGGTAGCTCGTGCAATGTGGACCATTCTGCAGATGGAAGAGGCGTATCTACAACAGACGGTGTTCAATCCGGATGATTCTAATGCTCAGTTGCAAGTTGCAAAAGATGTATAATTTGAATGATAATAGTGTGGCTGCAGCATTGTTATGTAGCAGGCTGCAGCTGACATCTGACATCGCTTTTAGGCCATAGCCCTTTTTCGTCCTTGTTTCAGTTTCACTGACTTTTTCTTGTTCAGTGTCACAACAGGTGTCGGTTGTATCGATTTCTCGCAGCACTAGGAATGCTATTTTTTGGCGCCGCAGCCCGGATCGAAGAATGGCATCAACTTTTTTGTGAGTGCCGCCTACAGCCTCCTCCACTCGTCAGATGGAGTCGTTGAAATTAGCAGAGTGTAGATAGACGCAATCAAAACGCTGGGTTGCTGTCACCAAATTAACCCTGTGGCACATTGAGAAGTTAGAACCGGTGTGTTGATGTTGCAAGCACTAGGTTTGATGACGTCCAAATGTTGAAAATGCCAACGAGAGCACCTCTCTACGCGTTCCTCTTATGTATGCTGTCTACAGCATTCTTCGTTACAAACGTTGATATCGTCAAACATATCGAGGTTGATACCACGCTTGAAGCTGCTGGTAGTATTCAAATGAGGAAACACAAGCGGCGCAAGGGAGCAAGTCACGTAGATGTCAAGACTGTTCGAAGAAAAGAAGCAGCATCGGAACGGAAGCGAAAGGATGCAATCAGTCAACATGCTTTGGAAGAGAAGCTGTCTACTGATGTCAAACGAAAGTCAAAAAGAAAACCAAAAGACGCGACGAAGCCTGCCCAACCAGGCAATCATTATCACAACAATGCCGTCTTGATAACCCACTACCATAAAACTGGATATGTTCTGTCTCGTGAATTAATGTTCTTGCTACATCAAATAGAGCATGAGGTCAATAGTCCAGATTTGAAAGCAGATCAACGTGGGGCCAAGTTTGAAGTATCTGGAGTAGATGAAAACGGAGAGCGATATGCATTTGATGGTATTGGAAACTGGCAACGCTCAGCCTTTACTACACGAAAACACAACGAGAGACAATGCCCATATCCTGTAGGTCGCAAGAAATCTCAAGTGGTACTTCCCGAAACAAAGGGGTTTACATTGAGAGAAGGTACAATCTATGTTCAAGAAAGTCCTGATTTGTATTGTACCGATGAAGAAATATTAGAGGGATTGTCTTTGTCTCATGCGGGAGGCACCAAGATTATTCACTTTGTTAGGAACCCGTATGAGATGGTACTGAGTAACTACTTTTACCACTCTCAGGATCCTACTCCTGGTGAGTCGAATGTTGCTTTGACTTGAAGTGTTGCATCTGGATTGTGCACTCACAAGTCTTTCCTCTTGTTCAGAAAAATGGGTGCACAGCGACGACCCTTGTGAACAGCTCTACGATGATGGTTCCTCTCTTTCATCTCACATCATTCCAGAACTAGCGAAAGAACTTCACAAGCCAGAATCATATGTAACCAAGCAACTAAGTAGAATTGGTACCATGTGCGAAGAGTTATATCAAAACGACACAACCTTCTATGAGCACTTGCTAGATCTTGATAAATATGATGGTCTGAGACTGGCAACAGCTCAAATGATAGCTGCATCAGGCATGTCCAATGGCTACTGGGCTGGAGGAGACGTGTTACGGATGGCGAACAATCTTATACGGTTCAAACGGCTCCAACAAGCGTCTACATCCGAGAGTAAAATCGAGGTGTTGACAGTCACGATGGGAGACTTTATCAAAAACATGGCCAATGGAACATACGACTTTCTAAACTTCATCTTGGGTGAAGATGACACTTCTATTCCCAAGGAAAAGTTATGGAAAGCTGCACTTAAGCAGGAAGAAAAATATGCCAAGAAAAAGGGCAGAGCTCATGTCACTCAGACAAATGAAGAGGACCAGAGGGTCAAGGAGGAGTTAAAAGAGAGATTGAGAGGTGATCCTGACTTGAGTTTCATCTTGAATGTTACGGAAGATCTCGTTAATGAGGCGTTGGCATTTTGATCTGTGCTCTATCCCATTCTTTCTCTATTGTATTCAATGATACAGAATAAATTATTTTAAGCATTTATTCTGCACATGTACATAAGTCAATTATCTGCCTTTCTTTCCTTTCTGCTTGCCACGTTTCATCTTCAATCTATTTATATCAATTGGACTTTCAGACTTCTTGTTTTGTTCTAGTAATTCTTTCGAAGCCATTTCTATTTTGACTGGCTTCTCGCCTCTATTTGCCTTCTCCATTACATCCAATGGAACTTCCGGCATTGATCCTAATGCATTTTCCGACTCAAACCCTGGTATTGATGTGTTGAAAGTCGGTGGTGCCAAGGGTGTAGGTCTCCTAGCGAATAGTTCGGGATTCACCCACAGAGTAGTAATCGTGTACTGCGGCAATTTAACTGTCACGGCTTTCGTCAAATCTACTTCCTTCTTGACCCATTCAATACTACTTTTCTTCTTTCTCCCAGATGTAATACGCTGGTTACCTATCAACTTTAACACACCTTCACCCAATATAAAATCACCACGCGCCTTGGCCTCTTGCTTCTTTCTCATCTCTTCCATGAACTCCTTTACAAATTTCCCTTCCTCCATACCCTTTGGTTTTTGATACATTGGCGGCAATCCGACTGCTTCGCGCACACTATCATTTCTCATTGCCACGGATTGACAAAGTGAAAATACCATGCTCGTCATCAGATAGATTTGGACACCAGAAGGTTGTTGGACCATAAAACATGGCATGAAAATGGCCAGACTTTGGAAAAAATCCTTCATAAACATTGCTAGCCTGGAATGACTGGATGTTTCTCCGCTCAATGCCCGTTTGCCCATGGCTGTTTCTACATTTAAATATAGTAATGCCCCTGTAGCTATCGGAAGAGCGTAGTAGGGATCCGGCTCTGTCAAATCGGTAATGTGAAGAAAGGTCGTGTCAACAAGAGCTTGTGCTAAGATAGGATCGGCACCGTTGATTACATAACGCAGGTCTAGAGCAAAATACCAAAAGATTGGAATTTGCAGTAGTGGCGACTGCATTGTTCTTAGCAAAGGTTGCACATCAAAACTAATGAACCTTATGCAGCAATATGCTCACCTTGAAAACATCCAACAAATTGATCTTATGCAACTGGAAAATTCGCCTCAAAAGAAGAACCGTCTCTCTAACGAAAATCGCCTGCGCTCTTCTCAAGTTTGTTTTATTACCAGTCTCCTTTTCCTTTTCCTTCAACGATCTAAAATCAGAGCCAAAATTTGCAAGGAGGTATTGTACCTCGGGAGCTACTACACCAATCCCTATGGAGGTTTTCGCACCTTGAATGACGAGTGGTATCATTGAGGATCGGGCGATGATGTTGGTCAGGGCTATACCGGTGTAGTAGGGAATGCCAAAAGAATGGAAGGTTGTCAGTAGGAAGGGTGTTAGACCAAAGATAGTCGGCGTGTACTCGATGCATTCTAGGGTTGGCAGGGTGAATTTTCGAATTGATTGATTTTGACGTGGATGTGACTTTGTTATAATGTCATTGGTTGATTTGGTGGATGAGTTTAGAGTTGAATATGGTCTGCATGAGAGGAAGACTTGGCATTGATGGCTTCGACGTGAGTTGCTGTCATCCTTTGACCTAAGAGTTTCAACAAAATCAACTGCTCCAACTGTTGAACGCGACAGCGGCTGCGTCCATGATATAGGGCGCTTGAGAATGCGTGTAGAAGAGCGCGTTAGGGGGCTTAGCCGCGATGATACCACACCGGCGGACGCCATGTTGGCGTTGTGGGTGTGTGGAGCGTACTTTAGTGATTAAAGTGAAAGTGGGCTCGTAGGCGAATCATCCAGAAACGCGAAGGCAAACCGACGAATATCGAATCCCTCTCTTGCTTTTTGTTTCCTTCACTTTCAGCATTGGGGCAAGCTCTTGGCCCACCATGACGAGAGATCATTATTCTAAAAGGAAGGACATGTACTCTCATAATTTGTTGCAGTGGGTGTTTTGCTTCAATCCCCTACCCCACCCTTTGGCTTTACCCTATGGGCAGTCCTTTTAAACACTGCAGAGTTTTTGGGCACCACACACACACTGTCTCCTGAATCTCTTGTCACTGTCTTTGTGTATCTGACAAGCATGGCATGGAGTTAAAAGAACCAAAAATTGGCCCTTGGCATAATAAGGGAAGAAATTGGTTCCTCTGTACGCAGTTTTATTGTCACTCACAAAATTGGGTCACAGGAATGATGAATGATCGGTTCTCTGAAAAATTACCTAATTATTCTAAGTAACTCCAGCTGTTTTGACATGTGTGTTGTTCTCTGGCCTCAAACTGGTGATGGTGAACGGCTCTGGCGTGCTGTCAATACAATTGTTAGCTTATGCCCTATGCGAAGCACATGGTCGGTTCAATCACTGATGAAGGCGAAGTAAATCTCAATGGGATGACATGATTTGACTGGTTCATATTGATGCATCAGCAACAGACATGTTCGTGCATCACATATCAGGTATCAGTCATGCCACCAAGACAATGTAGAGGGTGAAAGAAAACACAACGTTGATTAATTTGAATACTTTTGGTGGTATCTGCTGACAAGACTTTTCTAGAATCTATCATATCCATACTTATCTAGCAACTAATAATAATAACAATTAACAATGATCAATTCAATCCTAGTACTAGTAACTAGTATAAATCATTAGCTACATTATACAGAGTGGTGCCACGGACAAAAGCATTTCTTTTCCGCATATAGCAGAGCAACAGCCAGAGCCAAGAGGAGCAATTTTCTCTTTGAGAATGGGAAATTGATCAGATTGGTGCACAATGAGCTTTTAATACTCTTCTTGTGACGTCATCGGAAGCAAATTCTGCATTTTCCCTCAGCCTTAGTATCTACGAGCAACTCAAGCTGGATGTTTCCCAATTAACTTGCTCCTTGGGTGATTTCCAGTCAGGCCGACGTTGTGATTGTGCGTGGCGGTCTCCATTTCCGAGATCCGGCTTTCTCATGATGGACTGAACGGTAGGTCCACTGCCACTGACAATTGACGCTGACGGTGCATAATTTGCAGAAGATGAAGCACCAGTCTATTACTATTACACCAGTGACAGGGAGATGTGTCAGAACCTGCAATACTCGCACTGCTGGAGTACGCGCCATATTTCCGTACGTATTATTCCTCTGATGGTGGAAT